>JACJUY010003128.1:30968-87602 GCA_014220935.1 Platorchestia sp. MABIK | reverse complement strand
AAATTACTTCATTTCAATTGAAGGAAGAATTTCTAAATCTATATATTGAAAACTGTGGAGCCGATTTTATTTTAAATAGCTGTCAACTGCGTAGAATATGGACATGTATCAATGATATTTTGCTTAGCTTTTTGAGCCACATTCGTCAGTTGTAAATATTTTACGTATAATTTGTTCATCTGTCATAACTCTTTTCCGCCTTTGCCCGTTCGAGTGAAGCTCAGCCCTAACAGATTATCCATATTCTTCTGGTTTAGGATCTGGAAAACTATACACATGCCATTTTCCTCGTTAAAAATTAAATCCACATAAACCAACGAAGCAATTACTGACGAACAATCTGGTAATCTCGTTGGTCAAAGAATTAACAAATTTGCACGATGTTTATCTAACTCGATGAAAAAGCTGCTCGTTCCCGGAAAGAACTTTCAGCTTAGCGTCGAAGGGCTTTTCTTGGAAACGCGCCTCAAAAGATTCTCGTCGAAGTTACTTTTCCGGTTTTCAAAGAAAATTTCAACCACTTCATGATGAAGTTGTTTATCTCAACACCTATGTATGTTCCATTGTGTTACGCGGTACGCTGCGCATTGTACAGTTCGCATCTCAGTTTCGCCAAAAGTAACGGCCAACGTTTACATGAATAATCCAATATCCAAGAACAAAACTCCTCTTACTGGTCTACATGTTTAATAAGTTCAGTTCTTTAGCTTCCACAGCGATCCTCTACTCGTTGGCGAACGGAAATACTTAATTTCGAGGAAACTCTAGAACACTGCACTGTCTCTGTCTTGCCTTTTACTTGCGTTCATGTTTTGTCATGAAGTACCCCGGCTAATACAGTTTATGGTATTCTCATATTTCTACTCCATTAATGTGTATAAATGTCCTCTATCGAGAGATCCTAGCTGTTTTTAAACTCTACCAGATACTGTGCTTCGAAGTTTTTTGTGGAGGTCTAGCCACAATTTGAAAATCTCGGTCTCCTCATCTTTGCGTACTCTCATGTGTTGCATTCAGGCTTGATTTCAGGTTAACACTAGCGTTGTTTGCGATGTATCTGCTCCTCATCACCAAGTGCACACAACAGTGCAGCGCTCACGTCAGTTCCCCTTAGTGAGGACAAGCACGGGGACATGTCGGTAGTGCAGCTCCTGCCAAGGGGACCGACCCTCTCGGCGTACCCTAACAGGGGCCATGGCTAGAGAGTAGGACACTGCGGCTTTAACTCATTCCCTTGCCTCCCCTGCTCCTGTCTCTGACCCGACTTCCCGGTCGCTGTCTTCAGCCGCTGCAGATTTCATTCACTCGGTTGCCGGGTGCAGCCGCGCTCTGAATTGACAACGTATGACGCATCACACTCCTATATTGTGCACGACTAAATTAGGTCGACCTGATGCTCATTCAACAATGGAGCCAAATTACTATAAATTACGACTAAATGCGTACCGTTGGTAACACGGTGTAGATGTTCTGCACTGTTTGTAATAATGGATGGTAAGAAGCGGTACAAAGCAATTGAAACGTAGGCTATGCGACACAATACCCGTAATACACATTCATTCATGCAAATGAATGTGACTGGATAAAAGGGATGCATGGTTCGATAAAATGCTGCGCAACATGAGTATTTGGAATGAGTTGAGTTGTATTGGAAAGGTTTTGTGTAATCGAAACTCTTTTCGTTCATAAAAAGAGTCCGAATGACAATTTTCCTGTGCAAGTTCTGATATCATCTGAATTTAATGAAAATTTTCAAGTGTTACTAGAGAAATCAATTAACCACTTAATTAAAACTTGTCCGGCTACTCATTTCCGTCCGTTTACTGCGGGCAAGACGACTGCGTTATTCATCACTATACAAAAATGTTAATTCCCCTACTTGACAATACACAGTTTGTTGGTTGTTCAGTTGAACTCTTCGTCCCCAGTCACACTTCACACAGCGAGTAAAGTGTTACATGTGTCTCACATAAAACGCGCTAATTCAGGTTCAACGCTGATGGCGAAAAGCGTCACCAAGCGAGGAAAAGGAATGTCGACGAAAATCACATGGCAGATTATTTATAAATAACATAAACACCGCCGAAGCGATGCGAAGGCAAAATTCAACCTATAACAAGCTGCCCAGGTCTGTACTAGAAAAACAAACTGCGCTCAGCCCCTCTCAGAACGAAGAATGTCACAGCGAGAAAGACCGCGTTCGATCTTAAATGAACGATACAAGTACATGGAATACGCTATTAATTGTACAAAATTATGCTTAAATAGAACGCGAAACGATGATGATGTCGTAAATAAATATTTATATTAATATAAATGCCACAGAGAATTCAACACAATGTATATTGATCAGAATTAAGACATGAATGGGATGCTTGCGTTTTGCATCATTGCTTATTCTCAATGTATCAGTCACATGCAGCGACGATATTTCCCTTCGAATGCTCTACGTAAAGGCTTGGTAGAGTAGGTGATATTCATTCTAAGATGAGAATTCGTCTCAACAGGGTCTCTGTTTGGTTATTGAGATGCCTAGATTTGACTTAAAGTATTTTGAACTCAGTCGTCATCCTGAGTTTATAATTCTCCATCTAGACGAAGTATTTCTGTCTCTAAAAATTACCGTTACTTTCGAAAGATTAAATTAAAGTAAAACCAAGACCCTGTGATATTTATCGTCATCGCTGGACTTTCTTTGAGAGTTGAACATAATTGCCCTTTTGTCTCCTCATTGCATGCCTTTATTCTTCTCATTTCATCAAAGTGTGTCATCATTAATAGGCATAATAAACGATAGGCGAATATTCGACTGTATTCCTTCCTTCAACTCGCAGAGGAAGTATTGATTGAAATATTTAATGCTCTCGAATTAACGGAACGTCGTGTGAACTTTGTTGATCTGAAAATGTTATAAAAATATTCGAAAGTTCATTCAATTGATTACTTAATATCGAGATGATGAAACTCGCATAAACAAAATATTTATCTTCTTCCTGCGAAAATTTTTATTTGATGGGATGTTAACTCCTGGGACTTGTTTGAAAATTAACGGGGAATGAATGGAAAATAAATTGATAGTATACGTCGTTGAAAAAATGACTGGCGAAACGAGGTATTTTATGGGAATAAAAGAAGATAACATAAAAAATTGTAGGATGAAGAGAAGCAACCTACGAGGTGCATCACAGAGTATTCGCTACATGACGACTGAAACTTTCTGGTTTTTAATTACAATTTATCCAAACTGATTGGAATTAATTCAAAAGTTATCTAACATAAAAATTGTGGGTGCCAAAGTACAAAGGACATGGAATTAAACACCCCATTTAAAAACAGTTTTTAAGATTAAAAAATACATAGTGCTGACGTAACAATATCGCCGGCATTTTTGACGGCGCAGACACACTTGTATATCATAACTTGTGCGCCACAGCTGGTAGGTAGAGAGCCAAGAGATCGCACTTCTAAATCCCACTTCTCGGTTGCTGTTCTTTTTCTGTTATTAATTATACCCAATCTCAAACCTTTGAAAAATTTCTCCCTATTATTGTACCACCAATAAAAATAAAGAGGTATGAATTAAATAATCTGAGAAGTGCTCGCGGTAGCGCTGGCTATAAATACACCTAAAGAAGAAGCGTTCCTTGTGAGGAGCGTCGTCCACATCCACCTTTGTCTGAGAAGCCCTACCCTGACCCTGAGTAGCTCTTATTAACTAACACAAAACACAACAAAACTCCACATCAAGCCAGTGTGACGTAAGCAGCATATCTGGGCAACAAAGACGACCTTCAAGTTTAGTACCCAATTTTCTTCTCATCTTAAAGATACACTAAAACTGCTCTAGGACGTGTAGTTCATCGTTGGGTCATTTTTCATGAACACAGTATTCCAAAATGTGTTACCTCTTTCTAATTTTCAGTGCTCGTAAGTTAATAACTCAAGCTACCCAAGTGGAAAATACTTTAGTGAAGGAAATTTTTTTCTATTTTTAGCTATCCACAAGTTCTCAACGAGTTGACATGCCAGCGTGCCCTGGAACTAAAACTGAATGTGATTTTGATCATTTGTTCGAGGATCCATAACAGTCCGCTGTTCAAATTCTTTGTGAAATTAGTTTTATAATGTAAAACTTAAACAATGATCTGACTCATGCACCTATAAAGCACGATTTCTCATATCAATCTATTTGAAATTTGATCAATTCAGCGCGCATGTTCTTATAAAGGTTTCACAGCTCACAATTAACGAAGGCTCAACGTATCTTCATGGTGAGCTTTTTATGAAACAAGAAGCGTAAATGCACCTGTTTAGAAGTTTCAAAACCGCTGTAAAGTGGTCACATTGTTAACAAACTAACGGTGAGGCGGACCGTTAACAAACTTGAAAGCAATGAATCAGTGTAAAGAAGCTAAGAAAATTCTGGATGACGTAAAAGAATAAAGACTCCACAAAAGATAGCCATGGCAAAGAAAGAAAAAAAAAGAATCAGGCTGTGAGAAATTCTTCTTGATGACTGATTACTAGTCTTTCTCTTCCATCCTTTCAAACGACTTACCACCGAAAGGTTACTGGAGAAGAATATCTTTCAGTTGGCAGTTTTTAGGACCACGAGAATGATTTGTCAGAATCTCTTTGTACCAGATAAGGCTGTAATTTGAGTAAGTGGACTTTTGTACCGCGAATGTAGAATAAACTTAGATACTATCCAAAATGTAAGCGAAACGTTTTACAAATAAATGTAATACGGCATCAAGAGAGGTTTAGTCTGGGTTGGACTTGGACCAACTCGATCTAATAAAGTTATTGAAGTTACTGGTAACTCTAGATACGAAGCAAGACCGGTGACGAATATTTTCACATTCTTAAGTATGGAATAATATCACACTTGAAAAACAGTTACAGCAACAGATGACAGTGTCTGGTGGATGGATGCAAGGCGGGCGACAGAACATTATTCGTGTACAGAACCAACCGCATGGGAGAAGTCTTCAGCGGATCGATGTCCATTGGGGTTGGGCTTCCTGTGAAATTGCAGCTTTCCTTACTCCAAGTGATTTTATATCTGGGCTTCTTGAAAAAACTTTCCATAAAATACCTCTTGCTAACCTGCATGAACTAAGGGCTTAATTGATCATGGACGGCAATGATTTGGAATACAATTCCGAATCAGTTATGGAAGCAATGTGAATGATGAGAGGGAGATGTCAAAAATACTACAAACGAACATTTATTTTCAGACCATATTATAATGAATGGGTTTTTCAAAAAGACAATATATTACTTTGAGCTTCATGTGCTCCCCATAGACACTTCAAAGCCAGCCCACTTATTCTACGGCAGAAAAAAGATCGAAAAACAAATTTTCATCCAATGGAAGTTTCTGTAACTTCTCATAAATATTATTTACGAAGAACTCTTACATTGTAATAGTTTTTTGAAGACCTATACCTTCATCCGGACAGATCCAAACTCAAACAAAGAAAAGAAGTAAACTCAAAGTGTCTAACTTGCTGCTTTTCTCGCCTGTAGCATTACAACACTTCCGAATTTAATCCCACTGACGATAAAAAAGTTCCTGCCAACACATCAATCTATTGATGAAAGAAAGGTTAATAAAATGCCCCTTGCAAAGGGCGTGACGCTTGCGATCCATAACATTTCAGCCTTTAGGAGAGGTCACAGTTCCATGTGCACTGCTGATGGAGAAAAGGTCATTCACCTTCTTGGGCTGCTCGCCAAAAGAGATCGTTTATTATCAAGTCTTTTGGAGATTGCAGTCCACAATCTTTCCTTCTGCTTAATGCTTGTCTTTAATTCTGTCTGGCTTTTGTCGTATTCTTTTCATTTTCTCTTTCGTAACTATGGATGTGGCTATCATTAACAGATCGATATTTAACAAGCTTACTTATTTTCTATTCTTCTTTTACCGATCTGGCCGTGTATAAATTTTGCTTCATATTATATAATTCTAATTTAACTTCGTCCGATTATTATGGTTGAGGTTGTTTCGTTTCCATTGAAATACAGTGAAATGGGTCGTTCACCTCCCTCTTCTGAATCAAGGCTATAAATAAGAAATCATATGACGCCAACTGTGGGGGTTCTCTTCTTCATAAACAGAAAATGCATTAGCCATGTTCAACTGAGAATATATTCATGAAATCTAATGAATAAATTTCCATTAACGAAATTTTCATGCCTTTTTAGAACAAGGTCATGCAAATGTAGACTCCTCAAGAGTTAAAATAGCCTCTCGAGGTCTTTCAACTGTTTCATCCCCCTTGTTGAATCAACTGCTAACTGCCTTTGAAATATGACTATCTAAGAAAGGACTGTCCGACTCATGGCAAATTACGCTTTGTCTCTTAATTTTGGCAGTATTATAAGCATTTCGACAAGGCAAAAAGTTTTCAAAAGTTTTCACTTTCTTCAAAGGAATTTCGTTAGAGGAAAAGGTTCGGAACGTAATGATGCTTTCATAATGCTGTTGTTTGACCAAGGCGTGGCGAAAGAGGTTCATTCTTTTATTCATTATGTCACTCGCGCAAAGCAGAGCTCGATCAATTTACTAACGCAACAAGTCCAGAAGACAGATGGGACTTAACCTTGAATTTCTCCTTTGAAAAGAAGGCAAACCTTTCTCGAGACTTGATTGCCAACCCCAAGAGCACGTTGTTGACCGCGCCGAACTCATGCTGTATTCGATTCAGAGCAGCTAAGCTAAAGTTTAAGTGCTCGATGTTAAACGAGTTGATGTCCAATGCTCTGCTCTGATTAGCGACTGAACTTTGTGAGGGCAAACACTGGAAAATTTTTCAAAAGATAAATGAGAAGTGTGTCTGAGGAGAGCGACCACATGCTGAACTTTAGAAAAAAATATTGCCACCTCTGGGTTGTTTATTTACATCGGGGGAGAAAATTTCCTGTGCGTTAATCGAAATTCTCTTGGACATTTCATCATGGGAATTTTCCGAGTCATATACATCAAGTATTATGAGGTGGATTCAGTCAAAGCATTCACAGAACATACATATGAAGCTAATCTTTTACAAGCCATCGATTGATATTTGTAAGCTCATTCCGTTACTCACTGAATTAGAATTTTATTGTCCGATGGGAACCACAAGAAAAAATGCCTGGGAAATAAATCAGAAATAACGAACGCAGTGCATCAAGATTTGATTCAAGTCCGTTAGGAGCGTGACGAGACACATGACGGCGTGACGCTGTTGAAGTTGAGACAAAACACCAACCTCTTGACAGCTGTCACTTGACTCTTGCTTATTACGGCTATCGATCACTGAAACAATTTGAAAAAATTGAAGAGAGATGATTAACTGATGATTAAATAGATGTATGATTATCTTAACTTTCGATGACGAGGCTTGATATTATGACGCATTTAAAAGTTGTATTAACTCGCTGAATGTTTGTGCGAACATGGTCATTGTGGAGGAATTGTTCTTCTCAACCAATTTTCGTTCATCGTGATCAAATTTGCCGCATAAACCTCCGCATTTTAGTCGTATCTCGAGACTGTTTCCTAAATCCCGTTGAAGTTCAGGACTTACTTGAACTTTAGAGCTCGCTCTGTTTGTCTTTGCTGAGATCTTGACGCTTCTCGGAACGGTTACGGCTTAACAAAAGCACTGCTGAATGCCTTCGGTTAAGTTCCGTTCATTTTGTCGCTTCAACGTGAAAATCTAATGATAATCTCGGAATGAAATTGCTCAATTATTTAAAATTCGAGCAAAGTTTTTGTGAGATGCAGCGCTTAAATCAAATTGAATTTACTTCTACAGCAATTTGATTATTTTAAAATGATTACTTTTACAGATTCAGATCAAATCATAGTAACTCAACAATAATAACTAACAATATAGTAATCATAATGTACTGTTTAATAGTTGCTCTGTCTATACGTATTGGTATGTAAGAATAACAAACTAGGAAAAAGAAAGGAGAGGAATGACAGCGGAGGAAGAGTTCAAGCGGAGCAGTGACGCATCTCTGTCTTCATTCGTCTCCTCCGTAACGGACCTTCCACTTCAGTCGGCAGCGTTACGGGCAAGCTTGATTTTGCAAGCACATTTTTACAATTTTTCCTTTACGTTAATCAGCTGATTTCCTATTAAAAAAAGCCACGTTGATAGGACGCGCCTACATGCGTGGCAAGTGAAGATTAACGGACTTTCCCTCCCCACCGCCGCACCGCTCGCTAGCTCGGCAACAGGGGAGCTACTTTTGGCCTGTCATCGCCTAAATGTTATCGTGAGCTGCTGGGATTGGCGCCCTCGGTAGCCAAAAGTCAGTATGGCGTGGCACTTGCGAAGCTTTCAGTAAAGTTCTACGGACACAGTCCAAAAAGAATCCCACCAAAGTCTAGAAATTGGAGTATGAGGTTTGTACTTCAATGAATAATGGGACCGCCTGTGACATGAATTAGATCGGTACGAAATGGTCAACTTGCACTCAGCTGGAGCTAACAGTCTGCTAAATATATCGAGGGACACAAATAAACCGAAGGTCAGCTAAACAAATTTTTTTCTCGTTTAACCCTCGCGCAGCAGATGGAGCTACTCGCGAGGAAGCAACACTTCTGCGAACATCTCAGCGACGTACGTGAGGGTGTCGCTGAACTTTCGTGCTCGTGTTCCTGTGTACGTGGGACTGATGATGTTGAAATGCATGTCATTAACACTGAGGTTACCGATAAAAATAATACAACTTATCCCTGTTGACGTGCGAAACTTGATCAAATTACTCTTGCACAAGAGAGCTTGCTGAGTATTTTTTTGCTTGATACTCGGAAGCAACGCATGTAATTTAAAAATGCGTAAGATTAAATCAGAAGAACGGAAATCTTTTGTTGATTTAGCTGATACATCAAGGGATACTTTAGACAACAATATACGTACCTGATTTAAAACATTGTGTGCATTCGAGGACCCACAGCCATCAATTCTTATCCAGCGAGAGCATTGGGACATGCCGGGTAGTCAATGAAATGTGGTAAAATAACCTTCCATCCTGTATTTGAAAGGAAATATTGAAACTCTCATATGTGTAAATTAATTATTCATCTCAAAATAAGTATGTTAAAAACTTCATAGAAACTTAGTCTATATTACAAGGTACTGAAAGTCGACGTCTCTACTGTTCTGAGATAGCCTTCCACTGATGGCCTCACATTGTCTGGATTTTTGATGTACCATAAATTCCATTAAATGATAATTCATACGATTATAGTTGAAACTTTTTAAACTGCTGAACATCATTTCGAAAGGTTTCGATAGTGCTTTCACGCAGTAAATTTCCCGAGATGATATTTCACGAGATGATATTTCACGAGATGATATTTCACGAGATGATATTTCACGAGATGATATTTCACGAGATGATATTTCACGAGTGATGTTTTGAATGAATTTCTCTAGGCTAAATTAAATTGTGAAAAATTTTGCTTTTCATTTATTTCATTCTGATTTTGACTTAGCTGACTTCACGAAACCAGTTGTAACGTTGGGTTTTAGCGAACATGTAAACAATTAATAAACTTGGTTGCAAAATAAATGCAAATAAGACAACTTAAACTTTCTTTGGCGTAATTAGATTTTTACGAAAACATAATTTCCAATAATTGAATCAAGAAGCCCGGTATGAAAATAATCTACCCAAATGGTGGAATACCACGCTAAAAGGATCCGGAAAATTTCACCATCAGATACGCTCTTAGCTGCCTGGGGTGACTGGGAAATGCAAAATTGACGCATGCAGTCATCAAATTAACGCATATTTCTTGACGCCATAATTTTCCACTCGTGCATCCATCTTTGGCGTGACCAATTTTCTTATTTCCAACTTGTTCGTGTCGTTCCATTTGATGATATTGCTTTGTAGGAGAAATAGTCAAAACACAGATAATGAAATTCTTACTTAATTCTGCGAGATGAAATTGTTGCCTCAGATCGTAAGAAGTTTTTTATATGTATTTGCAAAGTCGTTTAAATCAGTGCAATCAAACATGAAAGTCCATACGGTTGATTTTTTTTTTTAATAAAAAACCTTATAATCTGAAACAAACAATATATTCAAGTGTACGGGTTCGAAGACCGTAGCTAGTTTGCTCGTCTTGTAATGAAGTCGACAAATCTAAAGACTTTTCCAAAAGATGCAGTCAAACAAAAATTATTATGGAATTTTGTATTTTAAACGTCGAGAACTATGTACAACAATCGCAGGAGCCACGTTGTCGCGTACGAATGAAGATTTTAGCTTCGTGATAATATCCCTTTTATTTCTCCGTATTCCCTCCGCACACGAACGTCATGCCATTAACATTGCGCGCACTCGTCCGCGCACGCTGTCTGCAGTTGGCAAAAGCAGTAATGAAGGAAGTAAAAAAGTGAGAATGCTTAAACAGAAACACGTGCTCCTGCATGCCAATGCATAGTCGACACCAAAGCTGGTCATCAGAATATCAGCTGTGTCTCAGGAGAAAATTAGATTCGATTCAGGCCTGAAAAAAGCGATGACTTTCACTTCACATTCTGAATGCGAACCGATCAAAATGTTCACATATGAAAACAGCCGCTGATGATGCAGTCTACGAAAGAATGATTCACGTGAAGTTGTGCTGAATCGTGAATCGTGGCTTGAAAAGAACTTATGAGCATGATGAGGAAGCTGAGTAAGCGCTATTTAAAACTAGGCCAAGTACTACTAACTGAAGAACACTCTTTTTTAGTAAACACAAGCAAGCAACTCCACTCATTCATGATGATCGTATGTATCGCATCAAAAAACTCTTGTGTATCGCAGCTAGAAGCAGGCTTGAGCTTCTGTTTCACAAAAGCATGGTCAAATACCAAGGTGAGAAACCTAAGTGAAAGCTAGAATCAAAGGAAATAAATAGATTTGAGTCAAGATTCTTGAGTTTATCGGAAGAGCTTTAGGAGATCATCAATTTTCTGAAACTCAGCAGTAAGATGTATTAAATAGCGTCGATCAAGTAAGCTTGGTATACCTGCGGAATAGAGGATGAAAAAGTGCGAGAATAAGAGCCATCTGGAAATTATCCATCGAAAAGATATACGGTGTGGGTACCATTCACGATGTTCTCTTCGTGTTCTTATTTTTAGAGAAGATTTATTTTAAAATTACAGGATCATGTTCGGTACATCGAGCGTGAAATTTTGAAGTACAACCTTTACATTTTACTGTTGCAAAATATGATCTGCAAAAACGATCTGCTTTTGTTAATAATGACATGTTGAAAATACTACAATGCGAGATTGAAAAATACCTACATGTCCATTAGCAATTTTTTCCGGCATCATACTAATTGAGGAGCAATCTTGAGACATTTGTTCAAGGAAACAAATAATCAACCGAAGACATATTTTGAAATCGACAAATGTATTAATTAGTAATCTCTGTCACATAATGACGTGTTCGAGTGCATCGAGAAAAATCAATCCAGGGGAGAACTTGATATTTAAGCCTCGCTTTTGCTGAACATGTTGACCGCAATGAGTTACACTGAAGTTCAATCTTCAACTAAAATTTAAAGCAATTTGCAGGAAGCAATTTTGAAAATAGAAAATATTAACTGTATCGTTCCTTCATTTAACTTTGAATTAAGTATTTGTGAAAATTGAGTTTATGACTACTGTTCAGTCAGCAGCATTGTGAAAATTCCTTCCGTGTACATTGGCGGCTCACATCGCGACCAACATGTTGAGAGGTTGGTTCGCGTAAAGGTTGCTGTGGACTTCTACTGGCTAAAGTAGCTCACGCTCAAGCAAAGATGCAGTTATTGCTTGAAAAACGATCTTGAACTAAAGAATCGCAATGATTTTATTGATTGGATAATAATAAATGTTTATTATTATCCAATACTCTCACTTTATTTCGACATTTTTGCATTTCAGAGATGCAACTCTGTGTACACGTAAGCAATGGCGTCTTCATTTTTTCCTTTTGCATTATATTTCTAAGAGTATGAAATTCAACAGTTGCTCTAAAATACATCCATTCAATTATTTCTCATTGCAGAAAAGATACTTACGTTCGGCAAGCTGAATGCAGGCATTCCTTCAAACGCCTCGATGTTCACGAAATGAAACACACCTTTAGGTTCTATCCATTAAGTTCTTGCCACGTAGGCTTCCAGTGAAAGTAAATTTCATCGCAGCCTATCACAAATTTTCGAAAATATTCAATAACAGGGTTATCTAAAAACTCTTAATAGTGTAAATTAAGATGCGTGTCCATGTACAGAAAAATTTCTGCCACTGATATCAAAGTTTTGAATAGGTACGTTGAGAGCTACTTCCAGCTCCATAGTCTGGCATATGGAAGTAAATAAACACTAAACAAGAAGTTTTTACACTCCCATGGGGCTAAATTCATATTCATAACAAACTCTGAAAACTACAGAACATTCCAAAAGTAAAGCACACCATATTCTATTCTAGTACTGGAAAATAAAAAAGAAGTAAGAAGCTCAAATCGCAGAAACCATCTACTTCGAATTTAATTTCTGAAGAATTTAACGCGATAAATGCAGAAGCATCTAATTTAATTTTTAATTAACCAGGTATCTAAACGAATCAATAGCGTATGCATGTTTGAGCCATGGTTTTGTTTACACAACACAGACCAATGTTACTTCAGTTGAAAGCTTTGGGCATTCCCAACTGAGGTTACCTGGATGTAGTCAATTTGCTTACGATAGGGAGCTTATCAGTCTATGTTTCGATTTTGCAGTCAAAAATGATTCGCTGCAAGAATACTTGAATATTTTCATAATATATATGTTGAGCAGTGTTCGTAGAAAATTTTACAAGCCAAGATATTGCGATTCTAAAGCAACTGACTACGTGAATATTGATTAGGGTACTCATCCTTGACACTATGCGTCTTAAAACTCTTTCAATATCATATCCTCTGAGTTAGTTTTCATGTAAAAAGCAGAACTTGTTTACATGGAAAAGATAGTTTGATGCAAATGCACTAAAAGAAATACCGTTAAATTTCAATGTGAAACATTTATTGAAACAACAAAAATAACGCTGTCAACGATAATAACAATGCAATACAACATATGCAAACATGTATTCATTTGAAATATTATGTGTGTGTCTTCTTAACACATTCTTTACTCATATTGTTAGATTATATTACACAAGAACTGTAAATAATTTAGCGTTCGATGCTCTTCTTCCTATTAAAAATTGTTGCGAATGTTTAGTATAGGAGCGTGAAAGGAAAAACATTCCAACGTGAGAATGATCAAAATGAAAAGTTAAATTTAGGAATTACAAGTATTTCACTTTACATGAAGTCGAAATGAATACGTAAATACCTTACTTGGAGAAATTCACATCCCATCTGTAATTTCAACTATTTTTAAACCTTCATGACGTGTTGTGGGTATACATAATGATTTCATGCAGTCATGGTTGTTTTAAAACACTCATACATATCGATGTAGTAGGTTCATTATTACCTTTTACTTACGATAAGTCGATGTCGTAGGTTCACTATTACCTTCTAGTTATGATAGTCTTCCCGCAGTTATTGATGGCAATATTCAAGGCTTGAGTGTGATAGCGAACTCCTCAGTGGAATGGCCCTCAAAAGCTGACCAGGTGCAGCCGTCAGATGCTGCGTAGATCAACATCTGCGAAAACAAAGGCCTGCTTCTGATGGAGGCCTCCGACGCACGCTCTGCATAACAGACAACACGAAACTTGATTAGAATATGGACGCTTGAAGATCTTCGTCATTGAGGAACCTCTTTATGAATGTTAGCTTGCTCTAGTCTCAATTTTGTGTGGTGTTTGTGAAGTTTGAATGAAGTATGATGTATTGCGTTGTTTGGGTGGGTTAGTATGCTTCGATGCTTTTCTTTATAAAAACTGTGTGGTCTATTAAAGGTAGTCGTCGATGCTGAATGGTATGCACAAAAAGAAAAGCAGCATATTTTTTGGGAAATTGAGTCAACCAGACGACGGAATAAAATGAGTAATTAGAGGAAAAATTACATTGGCTCATGGACACAACTTCATATTTAATAAATTTAATTCGGAAAGACATTAGGTAAACATATGTGCTTACGAGATGTTCATTAAAACAAGCTGATCCAACGGAGGAAAGAGTATTAATAACGTGCGAGTAACAGCTGGCGAGATGAAAGCATTTATTTTGACAGATTTTAGCCTCACCTCATTACTCTCGAGAACAATTTTATATTCACATGTTTTCACTTCAGACATGCTGTAATAAGCAAAACTTGTAAATACTGTTGACAAATGGCAAGGGAGAAATTTAGAAGTGTGAAGAGTGAGAATTGGGTGATTTGTTTCGCTATTTCATGAACAAATACCTTCATGTACAGACACGGCAGTACTGCCAGCGCTATTCTATCGGTAGTTGCTGATTGTAAAACCGATTGCTCTACAATGAAAAATTATTCAAATTGTTTCCGTAATTAAACATTTTGAAGCCGTAAACGAAGGAAATTTTTCTTTAATTTAATCTTTCACACACAGCTTGACGTCAGCATACAGAAAGCATCGTCTGTTCAACTCTAGGATAGACTTGTCTGACTCGCCTGCTGACATCAGGTTGTATAACCGAAAAAGTATACGCTCGCCAACACTGCTGTTAACTCCCTATTCAAAAAAATCATTTCGATTCCACTTTTGAGAAAAATGTTCTCTGTACGCGAAGTATCACAGAATAACCCAACGAAATGAAACGTTGTATTACGGCTGTCTCCAGTGCAGGGGATTTTAATACATGAAGTTGTTTCTGTGATTGCTTAAGCTTACTGATCAGATTATATATCCACAAATTGAACATGAAACAAATGTTTCGTCGATGCGAATGATTAGCTAAATTTTGAATCAACAACGCTCTCGATTATATTCATTTGAAAATTGACGCCAAGCTCAGCTTCAAGCACTCCTCATCGACTAGACTCGGACGCGTGGGCATGTGATTTTGTTCCGACCTGTACGAGGTAACAGGGCACTGAACTTCCACACCCTTTCCACTATGCTCATGAAGGTCAAGGTTTATGTTGCTGTAATCTCGTCTTATGAAATTGCGCGCAAACCATCGCAATGTACACCGGTAACACTAAATCCTGTTTTTCCCTCAAGATTTGCATTTCACCTTCTTTTCAAAAGCGCCGACATGAAGAGTAATAATTTATAATGCCTTGAACAAGTTTTTCAGTTACGATCCAATCTTCTTCTGACCCTAACACATATATGAAATTAAAATGAATGGATTTCTTGAAGCCTATGTTCATGTCTGACAATATAGAAGACCACTGAAGCTTTAGATCGAAATCACGTAAAGTTGTTTTTCTAACCCTACTCAGTACAATTTTAACTCACATACGAAGCATGCAGGAGGCATGGCTTTGGAAAGGTTACGGAACACTCCAACTATACACACAACAGCATCGGCAAACAAGCTCGTAACATTTCATAAATGGATCGCGCCAAATACGAGAACATATATAGATTGTGTGACTGTTTATAGCAGATCTGTTGTGTAAGAATGTTTTTCAACCAACATCACACAAAATAGAACCAATGCTTGAGTTCTTAAATATTTAAATCTCTTTCCTGTGCTCATTTGTTGTAACCACTTACCACTAACGCAGATCAATATTGAAAACAATCTCATCGTAATCTGAATGTTTTAGAATTACAAATTATCTTGGTGTATTCAAAAACATCGTCCCATTAAAATAAACAGTAAGCGGCAATGTTTCATACGCTACAGAATTAGTGAATTGTTAGTCGCGAAATATGCAGCCACAATCGATTCCAGAAGTGCATTTTCTGTTTTTTGAATTTGTAAAATTCAACTATCTTTCAACTGGCCTTCTTTTTCCTACTAACTTTGGATTTGTGGGAAATTCGTGCCGCTGATGGCGGTCGCAGCTGCCTCACTCTAGTAGGAACGATTCCTTGAAACGAAATTGCTCAGCTTTGAAAATTAGAATGGCGTTGGCATTTGAAATACTATTTCCCTACCTAAAAGATAGAAAACAAAACAACATTGATATGTGGCAGTTTTTCACAAGAATTGCCCCTCAACTCAAACTACTCAAATATCACAGTGAGTGCGATAGAAATGAATTCGAGTTTTTTACCATGCGATACCGACGAAAAGCACACAGACAACATAAGCTCATACGTTCATGCACATTCTCATTTGAAAACCTTTAATCTCCTTTTTATCTATTTTTTATATAAATGTTCTATTTCCGTCATCAACATGGCTACCTACCACGCCTTCCTTCAGTTTAAATCCTCTTCATGTAAACAATGTTTTTTGAGAGCACGCTGACAAACCTGTCCAGCAATTTGAGTCATGAGTCACTGGAGGTGGACTGTTCAATACCAGCTCGCCTCCCACGCTCCCCACCCCTGGCACTGTGAGAAAGCCTGGCGCGATGAGTCAGCACTGCTACCACCAGGGTCGCTTCTTCCCGTTGCGTTCGCTGCTGTGCTTTTGCCACGAAACATGTGCAAAATATCTTTTTGACGACAAATTGGTACATTGATTTGAAAACACTACAATGATTCTTTTAAAAATCTTTTTATGTTAGTGTAATAAAGAATAAACTGAAATTTTTTCTTAAACTCATAATTGTCGCTATTTTCCTCAAAAATGATAATGATTAATGGTAAATTTGAGTATTCTAGGATATGCGTAGAAAATCAAGTTTCGATGAGATAAATGCAATTGTGAATTTTTTGCACACTAACCTGATGTTACACACACAAAAAAATTTGAAGAACGTTTTCAGTAACACTTATGGTTGATTAATTTTTTTGTGTTTTTGTAAAAAAACATAAATAAATTGGGTATAACAATTATTCCATACAAGAAGTGATTTATTAATATCAGTTATAATATTGAAGCTAACACAGTATATTAAAATATGCGGAAAACGCGGAAATTCTTCGGAATTCAAATTCATGGAAATTTCTGAAATGAAATTGAATTTGAACCGAACTTTCAAATTGAGTTACTTTCAAAAATACTTTATGAGACGGACAGATAAAAGTATGAAGCCAGTGTAATCAACAGATGACGATTCCAGATTTAAACTTCTAGCAGAAACGCAGCTTAGTGGTGTTGTTAGTGAAATGAGTCGATGATTCACTGGAGGAAACTACATTGTAAAGCGTCAGGTCCGGGTGTAACCGGGTCAACAAATACGGAGGCCTTATTAGCTGATTCAATGAATCATTATTTACTTAGAACGAAATGTGCATTTTTGATGAATCATTTTGTGTGCATTGGAGTAGGTAGAAACTCGTCAGTGCTAGACTGTTTCTTTTCTAACGCACTATTTATTTGCAATGTCGTAATCCAAGTAGAGTTTAAAACATCACTAAAGTGAACAATGCTCAGTTCTTTCCTGAACATTCAAAATTTTATCAATAAAAAAGGCGTTCATAGTAAACATCTACTGTTTATTCTGCTCATAACCATGTTTATAGGTTTTAATTATTGATTCTTTTACATATGTTTTTAATTATATTAATTCCCGGGATCGCAAACGTAAAACAACGCGCGTGAGCTCTACCATGAACACTGTTGTTCTCCTAGAGTATAAGACGGACCTTATTTTCCGGACTCTAACTATATTTCAGATGAAATTATGACGACTTAGCCGACGTTGTTGACGTCTCCTTAGCAACACTGGATCTCATCTCACCCTTACTGGCACCGGAGCTGACGCAGCAAAAGCAATTAGAGGAGCAAGTAGGTCGACCCCTGAGCTAAGCCAAGTTTTCATCAACATTGGAGCCTCAGGCATCTGAACGCTGCAGGGATTCTAAGCAATTTGTGCGTTTCTGTTGGGATTGAGTGTGAATAACAACATGGGATCGTTCCAAACATAATATTGAGTGCGATATTGTGAGAATAGTGGTAGGATTCCGTTGGTAAGACACTGAAACTTCAACTATTAAAAAAGAAAATTACGCGAGAAAAAACAGCCCAATTTGCCACTTGCAGAACTACATTTTCTATACTCAATATTTTAAAACTATAACTTGTTTCTGCATTGTAAACTAATGCCCAATTACACTTTTTCACGTGAATGGAGAGAGTCTTAAAAGGGCATAAAAAGATTTTGAATTCAAATTATCATCAAGGCTAAATTGAACCATATTACTGTTTTTCCTTGCGGTGGGTGGTTGATCATAAGAACCGAATTTGTTGTCCACATAGTTCGTGGAAGGCAGAAATTCGCTGAATTACTTTCAGTCGCTCATGCTTTAATTAAATCCTTCATTTCCTAAAATCTAACAGAATTTAGAGGTAGAGGATAGATTGTTGTGCAGCATCTGCCTTGTTTCTTAGGTTACTGTCGCTTGGTACTTGAAGGAGACATTTGTTACGCACAGGTACGTGCAGAAAGTAAACAATTGAGCCGCCATTTTCAATCCTCAGAATATTTTCGGTTAAAATGAATCAAGAAAAAGAAGGTTCGAGATAGTCAATGAGATGTGTTAACGTTTGGAACAAATTGGGGCAATATTTGTGATAAATTTTACTCAATAAATATTTTTAAATATACATCGAGAGAAATTAAA
The DNA here is from genome assembly GCA_014220935.1 of Platorchestia sp. MABIK. NCBI lineage: Eukaryota > Metazoa > Arthropoda > Malacostraca > Amphipoda > Talitridae > Platorchestia > Platorchestia sp. MABIK. Next base: position 68,958 of record JACJUY010003128.1, on the reverse strand, counting down.
AGATTTTCTAAGCTTACCAATTTCTAGAAATGGTGAAGCTACGTTCTTGTAGATTCTTTTTATTTCGGAGTTTAATTTTTCTTCTGATATCTGCATTATCATCATCGTCATTGGCAAAGAACAAATCCAAGTTCTAGTGTATCATGCTCCCTTTTGATGACTGCAGTCGTGAGATGTCATTTAACCTCACTTACTTTAGTAAGCATGGTCTTCCACCTCACGAAACTTGATCCCATTGACATGAAGGATCACGATTTTAAGACAGAAGAATTTCTTATCAGTGATGTAGATCAATTTTTTAATGGAGAAACTTGTTCTTATTACTATCAACGAACTTTTCCTCCCATACATGAATGACCTGCACCTCGTGGAAATAAAGGAGCTTGTTCTTACATAAATAAAATAGCTCAGCTCTTGATGTCATATCTGAACACACAGCCCGGACGCAGCAGTTGCCAAGAGCTTACATCTCGGGGTCAGATCGTCATTTTCCTCTTCAAGCTTAAATCTGATGCTGTGAGTTCAGTTGAGACCTGATATCACGCAAAAATAGCCCTCAGTTTTAAATATCACTCTCTAATATTCGAGCTCTCCAAAGGCTGTGACAAACATTCTTATTATTTGGTGCATACTTTCTTTACCCAGGAAATCCCCCGCAATAATAGCTTCTATTCCAGACAACTTTCAGGGATCTGGATCGATGTTTATAAAATTCAAAACGTCTACTTGCAACCAATAATAAAACGTATAGTTTTAAAAGTTCCCTATGGTTAATTTTCATTTCGCTTAAATTCAATTTCTCTTATTTGATCACCTATCTTATAAGCATTTATTTTCATCATATGATGTGTCTATATTATATTCTACTTTCGTTCAGTGATAACCTGAGCTTCATTCTCTGCAGGAAGAAGTGACAACTTGAAAGCATTTCCGGCTACGCGTCAGGCATGTTGACATCACATCTGCTTGCGGGCGACGCCTGTCACTTGTTCGGTTGCGCTGCAGGAACATCCGTTCGTGACGGATAAAAAGTGCTTTATTTATTTAATATCACCGACAAAATTACTAAATTACTAATTGAATTAAGTGTGCACAGTGGTAATGTCATGTCAAGTGGTAATACCTTAGGAAAATTTTCCAAAGCTAACCTAAAAGGACTCAGTTTTGTTGCTTTATTTTAATCCCCCACACGTTCACACACTTCTAAACTTTGCCAGGCAAGCTTATCATTTTACACCCTGATGTCTTCAGGGTATCAGGTGATTTCGGTCGAGCCCGATACCACAAAAAGCCTCGTGATGTAAATGATGTCTGAAAATACGGTAACTACCGTGCAGTTGAAAGCTGGTGCTTACATTTCTCAGATACTCATTTTCCAATAGTTTCCTAATGGTCATCGTTCATCACATTTCAGCTTGCTAGAATATAAATTGTTCAATTCTTTAGTTAGCTGTGCACCAGATATAATGCGACTGACACTACTGAAGTCATGATTCCCGACTTGTTTTATTGAATTTTGTTGCAACCACTTTGCATTCAACTATCAAATAGTTCCATTTTTGTTCAACTTCATTTCATGCTTTGCTGCTATGTGTAAATAAATAAATAAATAAATTAAATAAATACATTAAGAAAAAAAACGTGCAAATGAAATAAAATAAACAGAAAAACGACTAAAAAAACTTGTGTTATCACTGACCACCGGCTCAAGAGGATTCTGGATATTCAATGCAAAATATCGAATGAGAATGCTGGCTCATTTTTTAATTCACACATGAGTTACTTATTTCTCCGTGATATACAGAGGAAAATCTTTTTTGAGAAGCAAATATTCAATAATAGAAATGGAGAAGAAGAACTTTAAAAACATTTACTTTGAACTTTTCGAGCCTTGGCTCATTCTCAACAAAAAGTCCACCTGAAGAGTCAACCTGATGCTGATAAGTATTTTATGGCCTCCCTTGATGTTGAGAATCTTTTTACCAATGTACCTTTTGACGAACCATTGATATTTGCATAAATTCTCTGTTTTCTGATCCGTCCTCTTCAGTTATAGGTTTAATCAAAAATTATTTTAGGTCTCCTTTGGAATTATGTGTACGAAATTCCTTCTTTATTTTCAATTGCCGTATATATAAACAGATCGAAGGGTTGGGTATGGGTCTCCCTTTAGGTCCTACTTTCGCCAACATTTTCATGTGCCACAATGAACAGAAATGGCTAGATCAGTGGCCGACTTCATTCAAACCAGTTTTCTATAGGCGCTATAATGACGATACTTTTGTCCTTTTCAAAACCAAATTTGATGTCCATTCCTTCCTTCAATATTCAATTCCAGACATCCCAATGTAAAATTCACTTTAGATCTGGAAAAAAATAATCAATTAAATTATCTTGACATAAATGCTCACCGATCTGGTAATTAATTCATAACCTGTCTACAGAAAATCAACATTCTCCAGGTTAGATTTAAGTTACTTTAGTTTCTGTTGCAAAAGATTTAAACTTAATAGTATTTCAACCCTTATAACTCGCGCCCATTGTATTTGTGCAAACTACACTGACGTTCACAAAGAATTTACTTTTTTGCAGTCTTATTTAACAACCAATGGTTATCCACATTCAGTTATTTTTCGAGCAATTAGTAAGTTCCTGAATGGTAAATTTATTCCAAAATCTCATGTTCAAGCTCTAAACTATAGTTACTGCGTGTTGCCATATTTTGGACATCAATCGGTAAAGTTGAGAAAAGACCTTTTAATGCTTTTGACTGAATTTTTCCCGGAAATTTGCTTTCGTATTATTGTAGTTAACAAGCGTACCATTGGATCTTTTTTAAATTCAAAGATGTGCTCCCGACCGGCATGCGATCTTCCCTCATCTATAATTTTAGTTGTGCGCGTTGCGCATCGCAGTAAGTGGGTTCCACCCACCGAACACTTTACGTCAGGGTTGCTGAACATGCAGGTCGAAGTCATCGTACAGGTCTCTTGCTCACTCCTCCAACGCATTCTAGTATAAGACAACATTGTAGGAAAGGCTTCTGTGAAAAGATTATTGACATTAGCATCTTTAAAATATTAGATACTTGTACCGCCAACTTAGACCTACGTATTTTAGTCATAATTTATTCATAAACTCAAACCTTCCCTTAATGAAATGCAAAGTGCATCCCCTCTGAAAATAGTCAACCGATAAATTATTAATATTCTTTTTTGTTTGTTTATTTTTTGTGCTTATATTCTGCGATTCTGTAATCTTGAATGTACTGACGTCTATTATTTTATTTGCAGACTTTTTGTTGAGAATGAGCCAAGGCTCGAAACGTTCAAAGTAAATGTTTTTAAAGTACTTCTTCTCCATTTCTTTTATTTCTTCGTGATATATTTGTCTAATTAGTTGCAACTTAAAAATTTGTTTATTTTCTCATACAACGAAATTTGGTAGATGGGAAAACTTTTTTACGTATTATGGAATTTAAGGAGACCAACGGAAAATTCTCAATATTTCGCACGCGTTATTTCAGGAACAGGTCTGCGTTTATTTCCCGACGACGATACACAAACTTACGAGAAGCTCAAGTAAAATCAACAATAGATTTTATGGTAGGTAGACATGACTACACATGAAAATCTTTTAAATTGTGTAATTGACTCCAAACATCACTTGAGAATTAATACCAGTAATCTTCTAACTAGGTGCAGTCATTTTCAAGGTTGTTGACGTCAGGCAGACGTGAAGTTCTGTCATCACCACCAAGTACCTTCCCACAACCCCCAACTTTCAAACGCTGTATTGCTTCAATTACGATTCTCTCCTTTATTACACATGTTAACTGAAAATTACACAATTAATAACCCAAAAAGTATATATTGAGACCCTTGATATCTTCACACACTACGTACACATATATAATTTTTAATCTCTCACGCTTAATTTCGCATAAGTTCTGTTGCAAGTTATACAGAGCTATTCATTTTCTTCCATTCGATTCCTTTGAAACTGACGCCATTGTTATGACCAGCAGTGTGACGTCATTGTCATATTGCCACGTCCAGGTTAGATAGAAACATAATTGCTAGCGTATGTTTTGTTAAACACGAAGATTTTTGGCTTAGATTTTTGTCACATTTTGGAGGGAGCTTCGACGATCGAGCTGTGACATGGCATGGTCACGAATCTTAACCTGCAGTACATCACCTCCTGTGTTCAACCGAGATTCAATGCAAATGCGGTGCTTATTTTAAACCACGACTCTCTTCATTGCAGACAGCAAAGACAGGCTCATTTAAGATTACCAGAAAACGCAGTCCGATTTTTTTTGCCACGATTGCATGAGTAGGAGATGCAATGAGAATGCCGGTGTGGGTAAGTTAGCAACAGCCAGTGAGAACAGTGAGAGAGTGAGAGTGACGGCAGGTCGCTGACCCCCGTCAAGGAGACGTGCAACATTTCCTCATCACCGTCCCCATCTTTCCTTCAGTCCCCCACCTCACCATACTATTCGTAGCTCATCTGAAGTCTTAAGTCGAGATTTCAATTCATTTCACCTTTCGAAAGATTAAGAGGATTGCTGATCGTTGTGTTCCCAACAAAATATGAAATTAAGGAAAGTTTTGACAGTGTCAGGGCAGAGTGAAGAAATTTTAAAATTCAGTTAATTGTTTCTGTAAAATCGTTGTAGAATTCATTGACAGTACGTACATTCTGAGTTTAGTACATCACCCATGAATATGTTGTTTTTTCTCGTGGCTTCGGTTGTATATCAAAGACATATTATAAGAAAAACTTAACATCCTCACCTGTAATTTGAACAAGATTTCACGAATGAACGAAGGTCCTTATTTTTCTTAAATATATAAATAGTTTGAAGGATTTTGGAATGCAGGCCGACAATTAGGCTTTTTCACAGACCGTAAAGTTGAAATGACCTTGAAAAAAACTTTCTGCTGACAAACGAGTTACATTTATGACATTGGTATGAAAAAGAAATAATGATTGCGTTGTAGGACTCACTCATATGTACACTTAATTTAATTAGCATTTTAGTAATTTTTATATAACTCCCAAATGTTCAAGCAAAACAGGTAACAATGCTGGAGGTATCATTCAGTGAGCCAAGAAGCGATCAAAGGGTCTAAACATGCAAAATGACTGCAGGCTTAACCAAAATTTTATCTAGTCTACGACTTTCATGAAATTCCCAGGAGGCTGCGATATGTTACTGTGGAGTTAAAGACTAATGAGCTCAGAAATTGCTCAATCCAGGATGTGCGGACCATGACCTAGTTTCAGCGTTATTAACACGCCTGCAGCAGTTGAGTCACTCGTGCTTCACCAGGCAGCTTATGACGTAGCCTGCGGTGGGTAATTTTAGTGCGAGTAGAATGATCCGGAGACTCATGTGGTAAACTTAACGATTCTTTCTGATAACAAAGTAGCATTGAACCTCGATGTCCTTAACGACACACGCCACTCCTGGGTTCCCAATACTGACCATTGTTTTTATTATTTAACCATCGTAACATCCTCAGCAGTGACATTGTGGGCGTTTTCAGCAGTGATTTCGGACAACAACTCTTCCGAAATATTTTCGATTTTGACTTTGTTTTGAAAAATCAAGCCTAGGCAGGTAAAAAGGTACTCAACCTTCTTTAGTATAATCTAAGAAATGGTACTTAATACGTGATCAATTGCAGAACAGGTACTTCGTGGGGGATGCCTTGAGCTTGCAAGCAGTTCGTCGAACCCAGAAGTGGTGCACGAAGGTCAGCTAATGGCAGCCCAACTCTCGCTACGCAAAGTAAAAGTTTTGGTAAACATAACAAGGTTAGGAGTTCGTTCAACTAGACCAGACCATGATGCTGTCAGAAATCATTTCGGAGAACTTCAAAACAAAACGAGTCACTTTGGGATAGATATTTTCGCACAGCGATTTGGTGATTGAGGTACATGACAAATGTCAGAACCTGAGTTCAACAGAATTGTGAACGAGAATGTAATCACACTTTATAAATTTCGTTGATGAATGCATTAATGTTTACGTTGAAAAACTATCCAGTAATTTTGTGCTTTCAAGTACAAAATAAAGGCGCAATTATTTACGTATACTAATGCGCAACTAGAGAACGTGTTAACGCTAACTAATTACTACGACTATTTAACGCATGCATTGAGTCGACGTCACTCAAGTGCTCGACTGCGGTTGCTCAACACAAAGCTGCGTGCAGCCAGGGGCTCGGATCCGATAACGTGTGCGCATAATGGCTGCGGTGGCTTGCGTAACGCTGGATCTTCCCATTTCGCTTCCTCTGTGCACCCAGGTACTAGCGATGCTCACCAGCAAGCACATCACCAAACATCGAAAACAAACCATGCAAATTCACGAACATTAGCATGAATTTTTTGGTTTATTTTTATCATTAATGGGTTTTCTATTTCTTGGTTCTTTCAGCCTCTCTCAGATACTTTGTACGTTTAAATTTACACATTTGTGTTGATATTCATTTCCAACAATGATTCTTTTTTCTATTATTACGATATCCAACGAAAAAATTTATGTTTTGCTCACACCTCACGCAACAGGTTAATTTGGACCACAGGAAATCCGGTTTGTTGTTGGCAAACGGTGGTCGCATCATGTCAAGTGGTAATTCCTTGCGAAAATTTTACAAGGCTACCCTAAAAGGACTCAGTTTTGTTTTTTATTGTTAATCCACAACACATTCACACACTTTTGACTTTTGTCAAGTAAGCTTTTCATTTATTTCTGTGGACAATCTTCTTACTTATTTTAGTTGAAGTAATCGCGAAATTATCGCTGCAACGCAATATTGGAGCTGTAAAAATTTTTTTATTTTGTAAATGCCGCATGTTTTGAAATCAAATCAGTTATGTTTGATGAATAGAGTACAAAAACTTAACGTATTTCTGAATCTGATTTGCTTGTTAAAATTAGGCTGCAATTTGCGGCTCGGATACTCCTATTATGGATGAGAATGCTTCCATCTCAGACGATTGGATTTCTCTAGAATTTTGGTGGTTGCAGGATGTGACAGCTTCTCATTCTCCATTTCCCCCATTAGTCGTTTTTGTATAGTGTTTTCCAGACTCAAACTCGTATTTTCCCCGAGTCAAATCATAACTTAAGAGAGCTCTTGAAGTCGCGGGAATTAAGCTGGCTTACAGTAGCCAAAAGCACCGCTAAGTATTTTGTCACAAGGGTCAAAATATTTGGAAACCTTTCTGAAGTGGTCTTCAGTAATTTCACCCACCTGTAATTTATTGCGTAATTAATCTCCTGCACATATGGAAGAGCATTGAACATCATCCATCTGACATTTGGGGTGGTCACTCACGGTGAAAATGTGGTGTATTGATATTTCCGGTGTCGTATTTTCAGTACGAGCTCAACGAGGTTCACGTTTTCGAAAACCTCTACAAATATCCTGTAAGTGGATCTTTACTTAGATCACCAGACCATGGAAAAACAAAATGGTGATGATTCTGTCCGTCTGCTTCGCACCTCGTTAAATACATAATTTCAGTCTATGGACTGATGCTATGCTTAACTCTAGTTTGCTCAGCAAAAACAACATTAAGAACTTTGTAGAAATTGAAATTTATGTAGTAAATTAGAACAAAAGTTAACGAGGAATGGAAAAAATCTTCATTTCATTCCCTAGGTAAAACTAATTTTCGATATGGGCATAAACAGTTCTACGGAGAACGGGGATGTCATTTACAATTGCTTTAGTTATGTGAAATCCGCCTGAAGAACTGCGCACAGTATGCTTAAGTGAGATACGTGTACAGTATTCTAAGGCTTCCTTCCCAACTTGTTATTTGGGTCAGTGATGTCTCGAGAGTATTTTTGTTGAGCAGCAGGAGAAAGCTCAAGCGTCTCAACGCAAAATTTGTTTGCAGGGTTATACCAAAGATACTTGTACCAGCGAGAAGAGTTTGTAGTGCCTCTTCGAGGGAAGCAAGTAAATAATTTCCAACAACAGTGCTTGAGATGATGCGAAGAATACACTTGAAAACACCAATCCTGAATGCATAAGTCAACTTCCTTTTTTGGCGTTAGTGAGCTAAAAGTCAAAAAATAATTCGTCGTGGAAGGAATCTGTCTAGCGACCTGCTACATTACTGAAAACAATCAGATAAACAATTTTCGTTGAATATTCAAGCCCATAAGCAACATTGTGAAAGAGGAGTATCTCAATTATCAACTCTCGCTTAGAATAAATCAGCAACCTGTTTACAGTATATCTGCTAAATCGGCCTCTTGGTATTTTTTCAATATTTATTAGTACATAGTTTCGTCGATAACACCTAGTCAGAGGTGCAAGCTCAGTCATTTATTCAGAAGTAGAGTTCAGCAAAGGTCATGGTAGAAGTAAAAAGCCCTGAATGCTTGTCTTCTCGGACGAAGTTGTTCGTGCCGTTTAGAAAGACGTTAATGGGAGCTCCTTTCTCCCTCTGGAGTAAGGTTAGGGCGAAGTTTTTCTTTCATGATATAAATAACAATTCTGTTCAAGGACGAACAATTTAAATCTCAGTACTTGAGTGTAGTCGATTAAGTCCGCAATGAAAGAATTGCCGTTTCAAAAATTTCTTTCTTCGAACCAGTGATTTCAGGCATGCCCAGCCCTACACTGGTGAATAAAGTGGGTGCGAGCAATTGCTAACTAGTACCCGCTGAGGTCGTCGATCTATGACATTCTCTCCTTCGCACATCCCCGTTTGTCCGATGTGCTAAGGGTCGGCTCAATCAGTACTGAGTCATAACGAATTATTATGGAGTTAGACCTCATAAACAGGAATTTTCGATTGCATTTGAGACTAACACCTTAGCAGTGTAAAAAATGTTCGTTTCTTGTTAAGTACAGGATGCAGTGTATTTACAGAGTAAAACACACCATTGTAGAATTCGGTTTCTTATTTTTTTAAGGCAGAATACACATTAGTCCTTGTAAGTGCTGCAACAGCCATAAAATTTGGTCAATCAAGCAGTGAATGTTTGGAATTCGGGATTTTCGTCGTGAGAATTTCATTACTAAAAACACATACATTCTATTATAAGCCTCTGATTCTCACCAGTATAAGATAATCTAGTTTCATCTAGTCTAGGGTACAAATTCATCAATAGATATTCCATTGTGAGTCTCACACTTTCATCTAATAACAGATACATGCTCTTTGTGACAGCTACAAAACGCTCTTTTCGTTGCCATTGTAGCGCTCGACGCCAATTAGCGCAGGTTATCAAAGTGCATGCAAATGCTGCACCAGAGAATGGAGCAAGAGCTCGCCAATTTACTCCATAACTGTTCAGACTGATCACATGAAAGCTTCTTGTGTCTGTGGATATCTCCGTTTGCTATTTTATAGTTACGTTCTTTTTAATGCAATGAACACTAAAGGGGCAGTTGTTAGTTGCATTCTTTCACATGTGATGAATAAAAAGGATTGGAGTTTCTAAGTTACGTTCCTTTGTGTGCAATGCATACTCTGAGTTGTAATTGTTGGTAACGTTCTTTTTTATGCAATGGATAATAAGGGTTGCAGAGTTAGGCACGTTCTTTTATCTACAATGATACTGATGGTTACTGTTAGTAATGCTCTTTTTCTGCAAAAGATGCTTACAATTGCCGAACATATTGCAAAAATATTAGGATTCACGCATTTTCATTGTCATTGAGGAAACTTTTACTTCCTCAACCATCTCAATTAACACAGCAGGGGAAATGGCAAATAGATCTGTGAAAATTTGTTAATAAATTGACAGTTTCACTCACGAGCTCGATCTAGAACCGACAATTGAATTTATGCAATTTGAATTTAGTTATCGAGTCAAGATTTTCTGGAACTTATTTCCCAGGGTTCAATTTGAGGAGAATGCAATTTCAATTTGATTGGATTTTTTCGGTGCCTCACCTCACGAAGTCGTTCGCGAAGAACGTGGAGTTAATGCATGGGTGGAGCACCATGATCTTGATGCCCTCACTCCCATAACTTCATTTAAAAATGGCCTCCACTCCGTCATGGGATTGATGAAGAATATCAGATAAGGAGGGATGAATATCCTCCTGCCTTTTTTCCCCCTTAGGCACCTGTTACGTCCGCTGAGACAATGTCCGTACTGCTACAGGTTATATTGAGTTTTCAGCTGGACTGAGGCACCAGAACTGACCTAGAACAATGCTTCGAAAAAGGAAACATTTGGTAAAGGATAGTCCAGAGAAAGTGTTTTTTCTTCATTGTAGATTTAAGAACAATGCTGCACATTTCGAAAAAAATACAGGATTTTACTCTTCTTCTAAAAAAGTGAGAATACAGAAAATGTAAGAAAAGATGTTTGGTTGAAATACTCTTCCTATTCTTGTTTCTACCAGTAATTGAAAATTATCAACTAGATTGATAAGCAACGAGGGTAAGTGAATTAGGTTAAACATAAGTGTGCACGATCGAATAGCGTTGGTGGAAGGATGCCCTGGAAGTCACTGAACTTATTCGAGCCCACAGCTAGCTTCACTCAAATTTGACCATTGAATTATACTTAAGAAACAATGTGCTTTTCTATCGCTTGTAGGAAATAAATTGTTTAAAATTGTTTATATTGTTTAAAAATCAAAACTCGGCACGACTTGTTCAAGCACTTCACTGTTACTTAGAACAGTTTTCTGCCCTACTGTGAGGTACAAGCGACTGTCAGATCATTTTAGGATTTTCGAAGGGTTAGACATTCCAGTCTTTGGCCGCCCACACAGTGATTACGGCCCTGGTAGTTGACATATCCAAGAAATGACCATGTTTAGAACTGAAAGATGGCCCGTCAAGTAGGCCTCGATGAGTCACTCGGCAATGCATGTCCAGATAATTACGCTCTGCTTTCTTCGAAGCTGAAGTTCAACGTGAACTAATTAATAATTTTTTCTTTGGAGTAAATTCAAATAGTTTTTCTGTCTTCAATCACTATGATCATTATCAGTAAATTTGCTTTGACCGATTATGAAGCCCTGATAAATAATAACGTTTTTACCTCGTTATGAGCTCATTTTGTACGTCAGAACTCCAATGAGATGAAAAATATTGTAAAATGTCGGTGCTTAGATGACGTTTCAAGCACAACTACAGGTGAAACGTGTAAAGCAATATAAAAAACGATTGTCTTTAAAACAGAATTCAATTTTAAATAAATTCAACTACTTCAACAGATTGCGAACGAATCATTTCCATAAACCTGTTTATTCGGCCGTTCAATTCATTGTAATCGTCTGCTATTCCTGCACGAGGAATATAAGATCTGGGCCGCAGATCAAGCGGACCAGCGCGATACATCAATGCCCCGATAAGTCCACGAACTTTTCCCTCTTTGGATTGCAGTGTTGAGCAACTCACATACAATTCACTTCGTATTTGCGCTGCAAAAATGCGAGTGGTGCAGAAATGAGAACACCTTGAACAAAAATGTTGCTCTGGACTCAGCACGAAGGGACCTCTAATGTGAAGTGTAAAAGAGGCAAGAAGATTTTCTGGGGAACTAGCGGCATTGTTGTTTCGTGTTTCGTGTGGCGTAAGAACTGCAATTATTTAAAACCAGCTTAGTGTCTTTAAATAAATAAATTGGATATTTCACCATGCATAACCTCAATATATTGTTCTTGCTGTGTTTTCTTTATATCATTTCTACTCCAATCAGATGAACTGCGCTGTGCACATTTTTTTATCCCATTTGTATTCAATGCACGCTGGGGTGCGATTTATTAACTGACCTTATGCAAAAACTGAGTTTATGTTATTCAGTTACCTTTCTTCTTTTCATGTTCATTTTCACTGCATGTTAAGGTTATAAAATCCTCGAGAGAATCTCGAACAGATGCTGAATATGCATTGTTAAACTGAGGGGATAATCGCTTCAGTCACAAAAGCTGGAACCATTTCGCGAGAACTAATAAAAAGAGAAGATTCGAGTCACGCAATATTGAGGGCTCGGCAAAACCAATTCTCCAATCACGCGACGAAGTAAAACCTTTGAGACTCGTAGAAAATTAATCGGTGACGGCCGAAACACTCATGAGTCTCAGGTCATTGGCCTCATCAACTTTCACCCCGGCACCAGCCTTGCCTACGGCCTATGTATATTCGCGTTTGTCTGGCATCTCTACGGCTCTGAAGGTAAGACTGGACTGCATTGTGTTCACGATTTGTCAAATCAGACGTGGATGCCATACGTGAATTCAACGAAGACAGTCGAAGCAAAAGCGAAACACTCAATTCTCGAGCTCCTTTAAAATAAAGAAAAACACATTTATTTAGCAGTGAATCTTGCGAACAAAAAAAGATCCTAACGATCGATTTGTATCATTCGAAAAAGGGAATACGACTTCAGTAATAACAAATTTATCAATGGTAAATATATCATTGAGGAACGTGGAGCAATTTTCAATCTAGATTAAAACAAATAACTTAGACTAAAGAAAACATTTCAACATTGTACAGTCGAGTTACTGCGTGCGAATTTCGCTTCACGTTGATAAATGAGGGCTTCCTAACTTTGCTCATATAATCTTCTCCAACACTTCACTTATGATGTAGGTAGAGGACAAGAATTTGAAATACGAAAAGAACTCCATCAGTTTTCTCACAGATGCAGAAGAATTGTGTTTAGTAATTCCGGGCAGGCCTTTTATGCTAAAAAACAGGGAGTTCTTCATACCACAATTACTGAAGAGTAGTAAATACATTTAGTCCTGCTCAAACGGTTTCATACTTTGAAGTTGTTTCAAATGAGTAAAAAATTAGCCGGTTGCACTTCATGGGAGATCCTGTTACTGTCCCTCGAAAAAAAAGTCTCACTTGTTTGATTTGATTGCGTGCAATTCATTCCCTACGAGTTTATGTGCGCTTGTCGATGCTTCTAGTTCCCTTCCATGCGTGCGTGGGGACAATAAATACTGATAAAATACGATGTCATTCACGTATAAATCTTGCCCAAACATTCCAAAACGTCTCTGAAAGACTTTGCAGGTCCTTTTACTAGCAAATAAGCTTTCGGTGTTCAGTGATCCGCGTGATTACAGCGAGGGTTTTATTCAGGCAGCTTTTCAAGTGCCCGTTCTATATGTACAAATCTCGAGGCATTGCAAATGTGTTATTTTTTTATTATAAGCACCAAAAGCTGGTGTGGGGGTTCACCATGGTGATGAGCTTCGTTCAGAAAGGCGGTATGTATTGCAACGGACAGGTGAACTTCGTGCAACCTAGAGGGAGAGCAAAGGAGGCCTGTTGCTATGGAGACCTGGTCGGAAATAGCTTGTTCATCCAGCACCGCTGGACTCTATTGCGGCGACGGCGAGAGCTGCAGCGACCGACGCCGCTGTGACACTGACGCCTGCCGGTTCCCTAGTGTTCCATGAATCACTGGCTGCGGTGTTCATGAAACTTTTTTAATTGTGTGCTGGAAGTTAATTTGCATTTTAGAAACGTGCTATTCCTGCCGGGTAAATGTTTTGCTGATGAATAATTCCAGTCACTTTCAGCAGTTTCCCTGAAAACCTGTGTCAACAGTCCAATGATTGGTTTGGAAAATTTGAAAATTCGTATTTCCATGGTAAATAGTGCCACGTATTGTCTTTGTCTACATTTTTGTGATTCAGATCTGATTTCATCTCCAGGTTCTCTTGTGATTGAGGGGATTTCATTTTTTTTTAAAACCTCATCTCACATCTCGCTTTAACTTTTAATTTCAACGCCAAGTTAAGTTGGAATCATGGCTGTATATCTCTTTCCTAAAGCAACATGTTCAGACTACTTCACTCTATCTTCATATTAGCAGCATCTAGTTCATCCGTGGCCTTGTTGTCAGACAGCACGTGTTCATGCAAGAATTAAACTCGTAATACTGACTCGATTCTTATTCACTGAAACAAATTCAACCGAATGTTATATTGAAAATCTGCACACCCTCAAGAGCTATACAATCGTGTATATACATATATACACTAGGTGAGAGAGATCGAATGGTTCTACCCCGCACTGCCAGCAGTATACTGCTAACCAGGGAATAGGGCAATGGAATAATACCAAAGCTTTCAGTCATTAATTTTTACCTTCATGATGTAACTTCTATTTATATTACCAGAGGTGTAATGACTATATCTTGTGGAAAATAAATTAAACTTAATATTTAGCTGAAAAGTAGAAGAAGGAGCTACGCAGGAACGATGGATGTGATTTATCCTTTCACATAGAAACACTTTCGCGAAGATACAAAGTTAAGGGAAATATAGTAACAGAGACGTTCTTTCACATCTGTGAATTTCTGAGTTCCATCGTGACTACAATTTCCTTCTGATGAGTGGTATTTCTTCCCAGTTGGAAAAACGCTACATTCAACCGCAATGAAAATGAGTAAAACCTCAAGAACTGGCTTAGTAATCGAACAGCATTGAGGTTAACATTCGAGGTATCTCATAATCGCTTCTCATTTGATAGAAAGTTTGATACGATTCATCGTCTCTGTAAAGGAAGAATCACTGGCAAGGTAAAAATTGACAAAAAATTCGATCAGCTCAATACGTCTATCGTAATTACTGGAATTTTTTTGTCATCGTACGACGAACAGAAGCTACGGCCTGTTGACTGAACACTACTGTGCAGGCACCATAACCATTACACTTCTCATTTAAGCCCGCACCTGAACACTTAATCCCATGTCTGTTTTGCTCAAAACCTTAACACTACTGAATTTGAATTTGAAAAAACAGATTCCTATCTCGGTTTTGCATGTACAAAATTCATTAAAGGAAGTAATTCTACGCAATGACGTTCAACAGTGCACATCAGTGCCAAAATATCAGTAAACGCTAATGAGCAATCACGATACTTGAGTGTGTTTGCGGTGGGTTGCAGCTTGATCTCGGCATGATTATCGAAGTCATTTCCATTAGAGGGTAACTCACTCCAGTGACATTTTTTGCCGTTTAACATGATGCTATAATCCCTCTGTACAATTTATTAGACTAGCGCAAAACACAATTAAGGGAAATGGCGCTGAGAAGACGTTAAGTCTCTGGATCATTTATGCAACACTCTTCTATTCCTATAAATAAATTCTCTTAATAGAGGTCATTTGCTCAACAGTATGTTCGTTCTCAGTATTTTTTACCTGTTTGATTACATCAGATAAAGTACGACCTGCGCATGCTTGTTTGTCTTGCAGACGCGCCGCTTTTCTGCCACTCTCGACTGTCTCGTTATATTTATGCCGACAGGAGAGGAAGCAAAGAAATTCTTGGAAGAATAAAGACTCAGGGCTTTGTGATGCTGCAAGCAATTATCGTTGAAGCTTAATTATTAAACTTTCAATTTTTTCCATTCTTTCGAATGATAAAAAAAAATTAAAGTTCATCACCCTAATTTTTTCTAGATTGAAATTATAGTCAATTAACTTTTTTAGTTTTTTCATGTTCTGTAGTAAAGACACGGATAAGCCTTTTCAGGGTTTGAGTTGTTCAAATCAACGAGATAAAATTACTAGAAGAATTTTAAGCTACACTTGTAATCTTTGACCATGAAACACAAATAATTGTGAATAGTGCGAGCGATGAATATACGAGTATAATTCTCCTTTAAGATCATTTAGTTTCCCACCGTAAAACACAATTATGGAACTGTAATAGCTCATTTGCTTAATAGATTGAACAAATGGAACAAGCTATTCCTTCAGTACTAAATAGTTCATTCTGGATTTCAATAAAGCTTTCGTATTATCTGCTATCACAAATCAAGGTAATTTAGCTTTTGATTTCATTTCCTCTCTGTTGTATTTTAAAACGCAGAAATCCTTCTTTCTCACGTTACAAAATTTCTCAAAACTCAGTGTGTCAAGATAACATTTTATTTCTGGTCTCATGAGTGAATGAGAGCTAAAAATTTGTTTCTTCGCTCATAAGAACGTAGGTTGAGAAATCAAATTCTTAAATCTGGCTAATTCGCCGTTGGCCAATCTCGTTAGGTACGTTGCTTCAATGCTGGGTAAAATTGTAGCTTGCTGAGGACCGCAAATCATTCGTTGTTGACCCAGCCCTACTACGCCAGTTCGATTCAGAAGAGTATCAATTAGGTAAGGTAAAGCACTGAAGCGTGAGGTTAGAAATACTTGCCTGAACGTTCTGTCTTAATTCTAGAACACTTTTTATTCGCACCCACGAAAAACGTTCTCTAACAACAAAGTTTTAAATTCACTTAAAGTGTTTATTTTAGTTAAATTAAGATCATTTCTAATGATTTACATCTAATTTAAGCGCAGAATCTTTTGTCAATATTGCAACACAGTCTGTATAAGACTGCTCGAACGATTTCTTCCTCTGTTATTTCGCTCGAATTTCTTAACGCTTTCATTAAAGGCATACCATCTAATGCAGTTTTTCGTACTTCATTTTCTTGTAGACTGGGAAATCGTGTACAGTACTTCGGTTTCTGAATGTAGTCACTCAAAATACAGGACATAATAATAATGCCACGAAGAATAATGCTCGTATACTTTCATCGCAATCTTAATTGCTTTACAGGCATTTCAGCTACTGCCTTCGCCGATATACGAGTACCTTAATTAAGCCAAGGGCTTCCAAACCTTTTTTTCACCCCGCACCGCTAAAGAAATTTCGTTCGAGCCTAGCAAGCCCTGAAATAAAAATGCCAACATATGGACTATATTCTATTATTTATCTGAACTTTTCTTGCACCCCCTAGAATACCGTCTCGCACCCCCAGGGGGTTCTGTCACCCCAGGTTTTGAACCCCTGCCTTAAGTAGTAATCAAGAAAGAAAGTCGGTTTTCAGCATTTTTGGTGGGATCCAAGGGAACAAGATAAATTAAACCTTAAAACTATAATTTTGCTAAGCTGCGACTACAAATTCGTTGTATTTAGTGGCATTGTATGAGGGGGAAAAATACATTTTATTTCTGTCTTCACTAAACGATCGGAGAACAACTATAAACGAGACTCGTGAGTCTGAACAGTAGGTAAAAGCGCTATCATGTACTTGAGAGCAAACGTATTTAGAGACATCAAATTTTTTTCAAGCTGGAGATCATTCATTTTAATATTAGTGAGATTTCGTTTGGTAGATAGCAGCTCGGTGACGTGTCGTGTAATTCAAGGTTAGATCAGATGATGTTATGCAGGTCGTTTAGTCATAAAAATAAATCCTGTGGCGCTTTTTAATTCAAGGAGCAATATGGAGTCAATGATCCCGTTTGTCAAGGCGGTTCATAAACGGGTAAATGAGCTTATACTGAATACGTGCACACAAAATTACGAAGCTCACCTGATAATAATTAAGATCGTGCGGCGTATTGGGTGGATACATTAAATTGACTGAATAATTTTGGGCAAATCAGTAGCTACATGATCACTCGGAAGGTCAGTCAGTAGTCATTCTGTTAATTGCTAATTGGTCAACAATAGCACATATCTGGCTAGTCAGTTTTTGTATGCATGCTTAAACATGCTGGTGTTGAATTAAAACAAAACAGTAGAAGCAAATTGGCTGCGTAGAAATCGATTGGTGTTACCAAAAAACTAGGTTCTTTCTCAAATATTGAGCCCGACATGGTTCGCATTTTCTAACTGATTATTTACAAACGGACTGTTAATACAGGCATGAACAGAAGTGAAATTGTTCGTTGCATGTGATGCTTACTTTTTTCATCGTAAACTGCAAAATTTCACATCAATAATTCCTCTTGCATCGACTTCGAGAAAGTGTCATGGATGAGTTCATTTTTGTCGATTAAATTGGTTTTATGCAAAACTGTTTTTTCTACAAGAAAGGTTTCTTCTTCACCCACATCAGTTACAGCGATCTTAACTCAGAGACACTCGATATATCACACAAAATATGCTAAAATTCGTCCCAAGAATGTTAACTTAAGACAGTTCGAGCACAGAACGCCCAGCCAATAGTTTTGTGGTCGTGCACGTCGGAACTTCTAGCAAAGCTAAGATCCGACGACGGACGATTCCTTCACGTTCTCAGTTGCTAACTGAGAAAATTCATGGCATTTCTGTCATTAATGATTTTTTAATTGTTAATGATGACCTACGATGTCCAATTTGATTTGACAAGCGCGTGCGGTTAAGACCACTGTGAGGCCTTGATGAAATCATAATAAATGAAGTAGGTTCATGGAAATGCTCAGTTACTTCTAGAATGTATTAATTTTCTCATCATTATTTATTCAACGCCAATCACGTCGCGCAGGTCCGCGCCACAGCCTTTTCAGGAGACGGCGGCCGCAGCTAAAGCAACCATCTCACCTGAGACCAGATTGGTCCAGATTACCATGAAGTTGTGGAGGAAGTGTGAGCTTCGCGGACCATGAAGCAGTTGGCGCTGCACGCTCAGTGCTGGCATTTTCCGGGAAGAAATATACCTTTGTACGCTCGCCTGATCCAACAACGAGCAAGTAGTCGACAGTCAAAAATTAAATTGAAATGATGAAAGTGTACTCTTTACATCTCATTTCACTCCACTCTTTAGTATTTTAGTTTAAGTTGTCGTTCGCTGGGGTTTGCTTTGTTCCGATGATGCCTGTTTATTTGATGTTGTGCAACGCAAAATTAGTTGCTCTCAATGTTTATAGCAATCTGAAACCTTTGTCTCGAAGACACTCTCATGTCTGCTCGACAGCGTGCCTGATCTCTCATGAGCTTCCTGACCAACGTGTCCCGTTGAGCCAAGGCCAACCTCTACCGGTCCTCGTCTCGGTGACGATGTGCATGAACGAAGTGTGGGTTGAGGACTAGTCGGATCAGACTCGAGCTTTTCAAAAATTGGAATCATAGTAGGAAGAGAAAAGCAGTGTTTCGAAAGTTATTGAGCAGGATGAGTAAGAGTAATGCCAGAATCGTGAGAGGCGCAAACGTCAGACGTACGAGAGGTACTTGAAGTGTTGAGCATCACAAATGTGAGTTCGGTGCGCGTTCTCTGTAACCTTCGAGCTTGCAGCAAAATAACAAAATTGAGGAAAAACCACAACCCGCTCCCGCAATCAAAGCTTCACGCTCCTTGCTTCTTTTTACGCTCACCTACACCCACCATTTTGTAAATTACATGAAGAAATTATCTAAATTACCATGTACACCGCCAGTTCCTAAAATGGCATCGATGAGGGATAAAGTGTAAATTGGCATTTTGATGAATGAATGAATAAATAAATGACCAAAATATGTCACACTTGAAAATTTAAATGCATTTCTATATACATGGCATGGAAAATCTTTACAGCGGATATTGAATATATTAATAGCTAGTTAAAGCTCACACGTCGTCTACGGAGTAACAGACTCGGAATATCATGGCTTAAAATGTAGGGTCCAACTGTTGAAATGTGTTGAGGTGCAAAGATCAATGTGAGATTATTTGCTCCTAATGACGGGTGGGCAGTGTAATTGAGAAAGGTTAAAGGTTGAGCATTCATTATCTTCATTGCCTAATTTTCTCACAGATAAAAACGAAACCTTTTACTTTTCGATAAGTAGGTACAGTTGCTCTAATGAACATGTTTTGCGTGCTTGTACGATAGAACGAAAATCTTAAAAGTCAATCTGTTCCGAGAATTAATTAATTAAAAAAACCTCATTAATTTCAAAAGTACCTGTAAAAGACAGAGCACTTGTTATATTTACCAAAACTTGCCGATAAATCCATGGGCCAAAATGTTTAGAAGGGAAATTATTTCATGTAAATGTAACATTTATGGGTACGACCAAGGATTTTTCTGTACCCTGATTATATTGCAAATTGTTAGTGTGTTCACAGTGGTCGCAATTCGGCCGACAGAGCGGAGCGGGGCCCTGCAGAGCGCTACGTCTAGGAAATAAAACTGAAGGTCAGGTCCATAAACTAAGAGCCCTAACGCGTCTCTTCTCTGCTGCAAATTAGGACGCAAAAATTAGGCTAATATTCTTATTTCTGCTCCAAGGACTCTCCTGTAATCAATTTCAACTGAAGAACCCCACAACTCGTATCTTAGGTCTAGTATAAAAAGTTCATTTCTGAAAAGAATTTTGCAACGTTTTTTGCTGTGTTATTTTTTTCTTTCTTAGAAAACAGCGCTAGGAACAACTCATGGGGATTGTCTCCATGATTCTAAAAATCTTTACTTGCCTCAATATAACACTTTGTAGTTTCAGACGCATACCTTCCTCGAGGGACTACATCTCATTGTTTTGGAAGCTCTTCGCTCGAAATAGGGGAGTCACCGCCAAATCGTACATCACGTCCATGTGGAATATAGTATTAACGGGATCTGCGGAAACGAAGTAGCAGATTACGATCTTGCATTTACTATAACTACTTACAAAAAGATATTTTTTCAGTCCTTTAAGCCGTCTTGCAATGCTAATATGTATTTTGAGTTGTGTTATTGCACTTCCAAAATGAGTAAGATCGGCAACCTCAGAGCGACACTTGATCTCAGGTTGCGACCGAGCTGAGAAGGAAGCAACAAGGGACCGTTCCGCTCCACTAGACTGACCTTGGAGACACCAAAATACGTAAGACAAATTGAAAGCAGCCAGTCTTGAAAATTATAGAGCATTCTTTGTTTCGAAAATTAACTTGGCATGTTCTCACGGAATAAGTGGTCAGGATGAGAGATGAGCTAAGTGCTAATGAACAAGAATGTAATATTGAATCATTTTTAAACCTCTGAAGTATTTCCACTTTGAATTAGAGGTTATGTATTTCACTGGGACAGCACAGCCAGATTTTAATTTTAGAAAGGAGACCTGTATTTACATGTTAACTGATCCAAAAATTATTTGCGTTTTTGAGGGTCGTCTAATCACGAAAGTTTGTTACCACTTTTGTTGCTGAAGTTATATTCTATTATTTAGTATCAAAAAGATGCACATAGCTCTTACAATAACACTTGGGGGGGTTGTTGGGGGAAGGGTTTTGCTTCTAATTTCCCCCAATTATGAACACGTGTATGTGCTTCAATTATGAACACGTGTATGTGTATGACTTAACAAGTAACTAAAATTTACAGGTGTTTCTTTTTTTCATTATGAAAAAATGTTCAATCAATTCATTAATTCCTAAGGCTTCTTTCAGAAGTACGATATTAACTTTGAAGCTTGTTTGCGCTGTGAAATTCTGGACAATGTGCAGCGCGCAACAAACACAGCTGAGCCGAGCGGCGCATGCCTAATATGGACAGTGTGTGTGCTCAGCTAGAGGCCTGCCGCCTGCCCTTTCCTTCTATCCAAGTCAGGTATGCTAATCTTTGGTACTCGGGTGCCACTCCACATACTTCGAAGCGAAACACCAACGCTTGCACGACCCTTGTAAAACTTCTACCTCTGTTTATTTCAAAGCATGTGACTTGAATTTTCGCTCGAGAAATTGTAATGTAAATTAAATTTAGGTTGCTCGATTTCGATGTAATTTTTTGGGTTGTAATTTCCTCCGAAAACACTTTTTAAAATAGTTAAAATTGGTATTTTATCTCTACACTGGTACATTGTTTTTGCTTTTAATTTTGCGATTAAAAACCAAAACTTCACAAAGTTAATGTTACTCTTGAATGCCTAGCACATTTAATGTGTATGTAACTTGCATTATTTTGCCTCTTATCAGATTTAATTTTTTTTAATTAGGCATGTGTGCTTTGAAAGACAAACGCAGTGGTTTTGATAGCACGCGAAAATGGCTAAGAAATTCAGTCGAATGTTGCTCTGAGATATTTTAAAAGCCAATGTCGTAAACATTTCATGTTTAAACTTTATTGGAAATAAACTGTTTTTCTTTTTTTCTTTCTACCTACATTGCCAAATTTATTTTCGTAGAGACAACGAAATTTTTATCAGTAATCTTGATTGAAAGGAGTACGATACAAGTGTTATCAAAAGTAAATTTTGTGAACGAGCATTAAGGAAACATGCTAACTAGACAAAACTTTAATACATAATCGGTAAAAAAAAGCTTCTCATCCTGCAATTGGCCACTGTATTAGAAAAGAACTTAGTGAGTTATACTACTTTCACCAGTTTTTAATTGATCGCCATTTCTACAGCTTTTCTATAGATTATATTCATCGTTTGATTTTGGAAAAAAATTTGTTTCAAATTTTAACATATCCAGCATTTTCAGTTCTACTGCCGTTTTAAATAATGTCTCTGTACCTTATATGAAGTTGACAAACATTTTATGATATCGCTCATTTTTAATTCCTTTTTCCCGCGTTATTATTGAAAACAAGTCAAATTTTACATTCCCCTGGAATTCTTTGACAGTGTTGTCATGCCAGGTGGGCGAATGTTTAAAACATGCACTGATGAAACTGTATCGTCTTCTTTTTAAGACTTCAGCATTCATACCGCGTCCGTCATTCTCTTTAGCGCTGTTCTGAGCGTGTGTTCGACTTGCATCAAAATATCAGTTCTCCGTCAAATTAAGTATTTTACAAATTTGCCTGTTGATTGTGCTGAGAGTCAGAGTTCCTTCATTAGAGAACAAAATGCTCCGAATTCGGGTGAAAGTTTTTCACTTCCTCCTAGTACTTGTATAGCGTGGCATCAGGCCATGCGTTAGTCACTTTTCCTTTCACTGTTGGTGTTATCTTTGCCTACTCTAATGGCTGGATAACACGCTATCCCTGCGAGTCAACCAAGTTATACACACTGACTCCAAATCATAAATCCTCGTATATATATTATGGGAATAATTCGTTCCTTCTTCCGGTCACCCTTTTTCACCAGCTACACCTCTGCAACACTGGTTTTTGCAACGGCTGCTGCTTGAAAAATTGAATTACTGTAAGATTTTTAGCGGAACAAGCATTTTATACAATTTAAAAAAGAAGAATTTCCTCATTCCAAATCTTTTCATGAGCAAAAGTTTACAGATTTGTTGTACATAAAGAAAATATTTGTCGGCCGGCCTGCTGAAAAATTTAGGATTAACAGTCAAATTCCTCAGTTATTTTCAGGTGTTGTATTGAAACAAGGAAGAAATATAAATGTAAGTTTGCTGACAAGCTGTGACGCATCGCAAGTGGCTCGTTAGTGTCTAATTGCATTTTAACCATAATAAAACATCGATCATCCAGAATAGCACAGTTAGATTCTCGGAACATCATAAAAAAATATCATTTCCAATGTTACCATATATTACAGTGACGAAACGTTTCACTTTCTAATTCAGAATGTCAGTTTACATAAACGAAAAATAGGACGAATAGAAGTTCTTTGCATATCGCTTACATGATAAAAATAACCGTTCACAGTCAACAAAGAACATAGTTTCCACAACCTACACTTTGCATCGAGCTTTCTAAGCTCGGCACAGCCTACTTCTCGACTCCTTTTTTGCCCGTTTAATCGCGCATTAAATCAATGGAAGACTAAACGCTCGCCCGGTGCGGCGGAGCTGGCAACATTTGCAGCGAGACCAATATGGCGGTGGAGAAGGCTACGCCCTCACACAGGCTTTACTGTACGGGCCTCTGGGCTGTGCAATGCCGCCGGTGTAGGGAAGCCTCAACGAGACCTAGCTCTGAACAACGCTCTAGAGGACTTAGCACTTATCAACTTTCTAGAAGTCACAGAATAACGCACTTGGAAGCTCCAAAAGGGACAAACATCGCTCTTGAAGGTAAAATGAGAACAATAGCTACGCCAGCACTGATCATCACTTCGGAAGATTCATCAGAGATCATCTCTCTAGAACATTCACAAGCGAACGCGCTCTATACAAGGCTCCCCAAAAACAACGCTCGAAAAAAATCGTTCGGGATGAGCGATCTGATTCTAGAATTGTTTAGAATTTGAAAAGTGAAATTGAAATTAGTTTAGAAGATTTCAAGCCGAAATTATTTGAAAGCAGGAAAATAATTCAGTTTTATATTTCTTCTTATGAGGTGGCATGTTGCATCAAGTCCCTACTTAACACGCTATCAATCTTGTTGAACTTATTCACTGAATTTTCTCTCAATTTTAAAGTATCTTTTATGCTAAAAATGTTTGCTCGCTGTAGCGTGAGTTAGTGAACACACACAAAAACGAATTCAAGTGTGTGATACCCACCCATAGCACAAATTTACAGGACTGTAGATAGGAAGAACATTGAAGTCTTGCAAAGTTTATGTAGGTGATGTACGTGCACCTAAACGCAGCGGCTTCAGCGCACTGTGCCACGCTGTCAGTGTCAAAAATACGCTCGTGAATGAGAGGCGAAACTGTTCGGAATTAAAATTTAGAAACGTTCGCATCGACAACAATTTGAAAACTTCTAGATGAATGCATTAAAAATTCATGATATGTTTTCAACTAGACCAATGAATAAGCAGGTTAAAAAGAATTTTTTTTTCTAGCATCCGTGAAACATTTTACCAATCTTGTTTTTTGAGCTCCTTGAAAAACTTCTTATTATGCAATGACCTCATTATCGTCAAATACATAGCGATTCTGATCTAAAGTATTCACATCGCCGGGGCCGCTACTACACCGCTGATCGTATTTGCCTGGGAGAAAAATATGAGAACGTAAAACGAAGACAGAAATAGACATGATGGCGAACATGTTGTCGCACTGACATTTTGTAGCAAATCATACAGCGTATTTCGTTTCATGTGAGTTTTTGCGTGTAGATTAGTAATTTGTTACAGGCCTGAAATTTGAGAGTAAACCTATAATTTTTAATATCGCTCGTGATTCAGTTTGAATTTTTAATTATACACTGCAGGTCGAGGTCCATGATCATCGACTTGATCGTCATCAAATGGGTAATACATTTGTTCTCACATGCGTCATACTACTATAAAACAAGGCTACTATACTCGAAGTGAGAATTTGAATCCTTGGCAGCCGAAGAGGAAATAAAGAAAGGAAAGCTAACAGGGAGGGGGAGAAAAGACAAAGATGGCAAGTCCTAAACTGCAAATATTACTGATTCACGTTAGGGTAAAAACGACAAACTCAACGATGCCAATTTTTTTTAGTTGAGGGAAGCACGTGAGTTCTACAAAACCTGACAATGATGATATGTATAGCACAAAATGATGCGGAGAACACAGTAAAAATAGAATCAAGTGGCAAACATAACTGAGCGCAACGTGTGCACATGAGCCGTGCATACCAAATCACTACGCAAAAGAAGAAAAACTTTAAGCTCGAGGAGCCACGAAAGAAACATGGAAAGAGCATGAAAGGAAACATCATCTCGATTCAGGCACTTGGAATACAATGAAATTTCCGATAACATAGTTCAACATATTCTCAGAGAACATAGTTCGACATTGCTAACAAATTTTCTTGTTGGACCTTCAGAGCAACAGCAATTTTGCATTTCGTGATCGAAGGTTAAAAGCTCACAAGTAATAGCCTACATCCGTATTACCAGAGTCATACATATAGTGAGGCTGATAATAACATGTTACTTCTTGACTCTTTTCTCTCTTGACTACCATAATTTGCATCACCATCAACACCCGCTACGTCATTCACTGTATGTAGTCGTCGAAATTCACATCAAGTTGACGCTGGTGAAGCTTTTCGAAGAATTTCTCCCATCAATTGTGTGATGTATGCTCTCAGACGATCGTTTGTTAGCTGATCGTATTTAAATTACAGCGAATGTGGACGACAGAAATTCATTCGCAGTGAGTATGAGCTATTTTCACGGGCTACAGTACCAATCTGTTATGATCATGTTGATACAGGATGCATGCGTTGTTGCAGATAGTGAACTGCTCCCTTGATCACACTTATTAATTTCTTGACAATTCAAAGGTCTAGATGCAATTTGCTGAGCACGTGCTGATGGTACGTCAGTGTCGACCCAGTTACGTACTGAAATATCTATGGTTGGCTTTATGGCCGCACGCCCGTCTTGTGTGAGGGTACGTACCCTACCTACCCCTGTGCAACGAGTGAACTTGCGTACAGTTCTCCCAAATCGTCTGCGTCGTTTTGTTTGTAAACCGCATCTTTTCCTGAAGGAAAACATCCTGAGGATAAATTTTAATTGTTGTATTTTTTTTTTAACAGTATCTTATCCTTTGAAATTTATGGATAGTGCAAGAAGTTAATTGGTGTGGAATTTCAATCAAGACATACAGAAAATGGAATAAATGTAATAACTAAATGTATCAAAACAAAATTTTCAAGAAGAATTTCAGCGTTAAATTACTACATCTTCTAACTACTGACACATGACAAGAGTGAATGAGAACTAACATCAGTTTAATCATTCCACACCACACGGTATTCACAAAACTTACAGCACTCCCTGGCGTTTAATACTTGAAACTTGCTTTGAAAATTTGATTAATTTTGCCGTGGAGTAAAGGTTTGCTTTCCATGGCTCCTGTACCTTAAACTAGCGTGGCTGAGAATCTATTATATTAGTTACGGTTCTATATCTCTTCATCTTTAGATGTGTATTATTCCGCTGGTACCTCAGTTGTCACGGCGTCATTTTATCCTTTACACAAGTCAATTCAGTGCCACCACCCACATTGAACTGAGGTAAACAAGCAACTCTGTGGAGCCATTTCAATTTATATTTCAGTAGGGTTATTTTATTAGGTTATGCTTTCAGACGGTTATTATTAATAATGATGAACGTTCATCTTCATTTTTCTCGTAACAAACAGGTAATTAAGACACTTAGGAAAAGACCGAGAGACTTATAACTGAATGAAACTACTAACATTATTACGAGTGTTAAAATTGATGAGCATGCATCTCAGTTCTTCCCGTAACGAACAGGTAATTAAGATACTCAGGAATTAAAAGACCGAGTGATGTGTTTCTAAAAGAAACTACTAACACGCCCTATGGTAGGAGAATTGAAAGAAAGAACAACTTGCAATCGCTAAACAAATTTGAAATGTTAATTTTAAATAAGTAGATCTCTGAACACAATCCACAGGTACCAGGGTGAACAGGGATGTAAGAGGTCCAGGTCGCAATCTCCATATTTTCAACACCAAGAAAGCTGGCATCGAAATATCCCTGCTGTTGAAGATTAGCAGAACACGAGCTCACTTGTAATTGCGATCCTCCTTCAAATAACTGTTGCATGGAGTGAGTGCATAATATCTTGAAGATATTCTGTAGCGGTTGCTCAGTTTGTTGGTGATGAGTAAAAATAATTATTATTGACGAGCACGAGCCTGCAATGTTGATATACTGTCGTGGTATTAGCACGGCTCAACGGGCATACCACACTGTAGAGGCGCTTTGTGCGCTCTAAATTGGTGCGTGCCTTGACTTCCCTGGCTGAGGAGGGTAACCTCAGCCTACGATTAACCTGCGGGCGTGATTGATACGAACAAACGAGTCCTGTCGCAATTAGAAGCCCCTTACTCTAAGATGTAGACATATCTGAATATACCTATGCCATACATAATTTATTTCAAATAAGATTCTCCAAACAGACAGTAATAAAGTGTAATAATATACTGAAAGGGAAAAAGGTTATTTATTTTTGAAGAAGGCGTCTTTAGTTCGTCGCGGCGGATAGATGTATAGAACACAACACTATCAATCGAGATAGAACAAGGTTAATACTAGTTTGTCGGATGATTGTCGAAGGTTTTGTTAACGATTTTTATGAGCTCTGAGATGCAATTTTTGGCAAATCATAATTTTGATTTTATCTTGTATGGATTACGGTTCTTTTTGAAGAGGGAAATCGTATTGGTCACATGCAATTTTTTGCAGCTGCCGTAGTGATACATGATTTAGTAGACGCATAATTGTGTCAATGATGATAATTATGAGATATTTCGAACTCATTTTCCATCATTGATTAACGCATTTAGTGCCCATAAGGGTACCCACCAACACACTCCCTCTACCGAACACGACATGTCCCTCTCTTCACCATGACTCACCCCTATCTTTTGTCTCCCACTTGGTATTACTGCACCGGTGGTTCCCCTGCCTCACGAATTAAATGCAGAAATATACGGTACTAAATGAAATTCATGCTTATACGACATTTTCATCTGTGAATATCGATATGAAATGACAAATCTACCGTAGTTTCCTAAATACTATTAGACAAGTAAGTTAACGTTCTGCTTTGAATACATATTTTGTGACAACGTAACACAATGTACAAACACACCGTAAAATTCGCCTCACTTAATTAAAACATCCTCGAGCATCACAATAATAAAAATAACCTTATCTTTTTTCGAAACCAACCTCTCTGATATTTTAAAAACTAATGTAATAGATTTCATGAATCAACTTTATTATAAATAAACTGTTTTTCTTTCCTTCTTTTCTTTGTTTCGTAACGCTCAGCTTACTACTCGACCGTCCACAGGTTGGACCAGATGCTGAGCAGCTCCGATCTCTCACAGCAGCGCGGGTGCAGAAGGCAACAAAGACCGACGCTTCTTCTCGTGTTTAGTGAAAAACGTCACCCTCACAGCCATCGTCTTGCTCACACAAAGGGGATAGAATCAGCCCACATCCACAAACATTCCCCGACCTCAAATTTCAGGTGGAAAATTAGCTTGATCTCAAATATTCGGCATTAGCAGAATTAGGGTCATTAAAACTATTCAAGTTGGATAAATGATAAGCTTATGTCCAAAATACGGATTTCTGAGTGCCTGCAACTGGAATTCTAAAAAAACAGCATGTGATCCGACTAAGAAAAACGAGGCGTCTTCGTTTAATCTATGATTATTTTCTGAACACACATTAAAACTACCTTGCCTAGCTTTTCCGAGTGACACGTTTCCAGTACTTAGTTGTACACTGAAGAATTCTACAATTGAAAATATTCACACACTGTTGAAAAATTCCTTTTCATTCATCCTATACAATGCGTTGCGTCAAGTATTTGCTCTCGTTGTTTTACGAGTTGCCTTGAAAGAAACGGTACAACTTCCACCTGGCTCTTTAATCAACGTTCTGTAGGTATGTAGAAAATTGATGGTTAGGTTAAAATAGGTCAGGCTTGAGTTTATAAAGTTACGCTTTTCAAGTTGAGGAACGTGAACTTTTTACGGGAACAGATATTTATAATTATTACGCAACTGTGTTCACATTGGAGAATGCATTCATGGATGTTACACTATGGAACATGCTTGTCCTTCAAGAGAAGTAGTGTAAAATCCTAACGATATATGTAGGTGACCAACAGCCACAATGTTTTCGAGAGGACGTCCAGTGATTACATTTTAGATACTCTATATGAATTCTGTGAGATGACCATCCTATGTGTTCATAAATATTTAGCATGACTATTGTTTTCTAATTTTCGAAATCAAATATTCCTTGTAGTTTCATTGTAGCATCTATCCCGTCCAAAAAAACACTGTCAAATAACAAATACATATTGAAATGCTCTATGATATAATTTTTTACAGTTCTGCATAATTAAGAAGTTACGCATTTCTACAGGAGCTTTATTCAAAAAAATCATCGTAAGAAAAATTACTGTTTACAACGACTGGGAAAGAATATCAAATGAATATGTTTTTAGTTAGACTAAAAACTATATTCTAGTTATGTTTGTCTACGAAATGTTAATAAAATAATAGCTTTGTGTGGTGGAAATCAACCCTGGGAACAAAATTAAATAAATATACAAACATACTTTCAACACCAACTCAAACTCCACAAAATTCGAGCAAATGACAAATTAATATTTGGCACACTTGTCGTCGTGGCTTTTATGCCTCTAATTCTTAATACTGAAATGTCATTTTATTCCCTTATTCTGAGAAGAGAAACTTAGAAATGTAAATTCAAGGTAAACATGTTCCCATGTACCGTATTTTCTACGAGTAATTTACTGCAAGACGGAAAGTCTATAATGAGTCCATAACTTGGCACATGCAACTCAGTAAAATGCAGAACAAGTCACTTATACTTGCGTCGGTAATGGGAAGCCTGCTCTCAGGTCTAAGCATCAAGTCGCTCTAAATTTACTAAAGGATGGTGTGCATCGCATGTGAAGCAAGGACAGGTGATAGCGAAACTTATGAGACGTATTGAGGGCAGTTTTGATAAACTTTGAAATTTTTTCTTATGCTCCATGAATGACTTATATTCTGAGGGCAAAGCATCAGCTGTCGTAAGGCATGCACGCGCAAGAAAGTAAATTGACTATCACACACCTGCAAGCCACTGAAATTAAAAAATGCACGTATATTAACTACTCATGAATGAGGGAGTACAAGCTAAAAAAAGCTAGGGAGGGATTTGCATCGTTTTCACAAAGATCACCCAAGTTTCTGTGTAAACGTTGCCCTACAATGTTTCTCTTTTTGGCAGAGGCGTTCTATTTTTTACGCACTGCCGGCTCCGCTCAAGAAAACAGCGGCTGCGTTCACTAGGGAATCTTTTAATAGAAATGACGGGAACGAACGAGGTGGTCGGTACAGACAGGCCGTCGCTGCGCAGGCTCTTGGTCCCCGACATAATTTGCAAACATCATTCAAACGAATAACATTATCGCGGTAAAATAAATTTAATGATTTTGAAATAAGAAAACAAATATTGGTAATCTTGAATCATCGCTAACTATCCATTGTTTCAGGTAAAACAAATTTCTCAACAAAAATGAAATTTAAATTTGCCTGATAATACAAAAGGGAGCATTACACTCAAGGCTGCACTGTAATCTAAATCGAAATGAAATGAAATAAAACAATGAAACTGAATGTACGGTTCAATTCCACCTTTCAATCTGGCGATGTTTTTCTCTGTTCCAACTTGCTAACGAATTCGGAAGAATGCACACACTCGTTTCAGCGTACTTTAGTCGGGACTGCAGCAGCACATGCTGAAGACATGTTTGCTTATTCTTTAGTCCTTTGGAACCTCGTGAAAAAAGCTATAGCCATCACGAAAATTTTAATTTTTTACCCTGAACTAGAGAATTATAAAGTTTAAGCTAGCACAAATAAGGGCTAGCAAAAATTAAGCTAGCACAAATAATTTTTTGTTTTTTGCTGAAGATGAGCGAATGCTCGAAACGTTCAATTTTATTGTTTTACTTGCAATTTTTCATTCGAGTAAATGTTTTATACGGTATTTTTAGTTCTCTCCTTTTTACTTAAAATCAGGAAGCCTCCCGATAACTTTTTTGCAAATAAGGGCTGTTGCAAAGCAATGAGTTATAACCTGCTCTATATGTCTCACACTGAATGAGAATGTTTTAATTGCTCAAATCTTAACGAATTTCAGTTACTTAATTAATATATGAGATCCACGAAAGAGACAGTAGCATCTTATTGATGATTTTGTATTACTAAGTCACATTTTTGAATTCGAAGCGCACCACTAAAACTGACTGTAACTTTAACGTACATTTATCACTGTTATACGAAATGTTTTTTGTACTAGGTCCTTTTTTCCAGCCGTGTCGAATGCTTTTAATAATCCTGACGCTCGAATGCTAAAATCTATTTAAATTCATTTGTAGCAATTTATAAAATAAAGGGTGCCAATTTTCTACTTCAAAGAAATTGACACGAATCTCTTTTCCCATCTCTCAGTAGGTGCAGCACGCATTAATATGCATTCACAGACAGGGTGCATACGAGAAATTTCCAGGAATATCTTTTTCCTATTTGATTTCAACTTCACAATCGCCAAATTCACTTCATCACTCAAGTAAATGAAGAAAAGAATAAATTATTGTGCGTGCATACTGCCGCTTCCCTCGTGCGGCTCTCCGCATAATTCTTGGCAACCCGAAATATGAGGTCAACGCTCGAGCTTCTATGATGTAACACTGACATGTGACATTCACAAGGACATCTACAGCACAACAACATCTCTTCCTTAAAATATTAAATGTCACCTATTCATGCTTCGCTGTAGAACAATAGCCTGGTCAACACTGAATTTATATTTTCCAGCATCTATCGCTTCCTCATTGCTAAACTGTCTTACCCTCTTTTGCGCAGTGTTTTGACATGCATAGCTCATGCACACTGTTACGTTCCGTAATGCTTCCCGCTTGCTTTTATCTTTACCGTGTTCTCCATCTCCTTTTGTGCCATGCTTTTCGCGTTAGTTGTTTATTTTCTTTGGAGTCAAGCACGAATTTTTTGACCGGTATCTATTCGTTCCTTGATTTGAAAAGTACATCTGCGTACATGGTGACTGGCACTATCCCTGTTATAACGTTCACTGCCAAGCAAGTGTATGCTAATATGAAATGATTCTTATATTTCCGTCTTGATTGTATCGACTGGTACCTACCTCGATCCTGGGTGAGAGTAACATTGGCCTGTTTCTGCTTTATTCCCTTTTGAATCTGATTATCATTTATTTGTGCTAATATACGTACATGTTGCCAGATGGAGCATAGATAAGGTTAAATGTCATTGAATGCTTTCACTAACATCATGCTAAATTCTTCATATTTATCATGAAATTTGTGTACCAAATTTAGGTCGAAAAACTTCTAATTTCAGAGTATTTCTTCATGGATGTTTTCAACTTCTGAAGCAGAGAGAAAAATAATCAGGTGTCAAGCTAGCATAACGTTGGCTAAATCAATGATTTTTAAAGCCAGAAAACCACTCAAGACTTGTGAAATAAGTAGCAAAGGAGTAAATGATAGACACGGAAAAAATTCTGCAGTAAAAGGTGCCATGCACCGCACCTCAGCAATGCAAAAATTTTTTAAAAATGCGAAGGAAAATTGAAGACGCAATTCAGAGATGTCTATGAGGAAAATGACCCCGAGGTCAAATTTAGCCCAGGACTGTACATGCACAAAGATTTCGTAAAATCGATCTGGGACCGTCACTGTTAAGATTAAAAAGAGGTAGCATCTAATCTAATGGCACGTTGGAAATTCGCCACATCAAGCGTAAGCTGGTTAACTGAATTAGACTAGTGATGACAGGACATGTATTTCGCAGACGAGTACCTGTTACATTTATCATAGATTCTCAATGTTAAAAATTATCGAATACTTTCAACAAGTCTCAAGTCAATTCTTTTGCACGCCCAAAGTAGAGAGTAAATCTAAGCAAAAAATTGTTCGTAAAGAACATTTTAAAAGGTGCGCTGAGGCCATTGTGCTGCGTGCAAATGAACTTTTGGTGCACTGGCATTTGGACTCTTCAGAAGATTGGAACGACGAGGCACACAGTTCGGTCAGGTATGCTATGCCACAGATGCTGTGCTGTACAGTGGCATAACATAGCATCTTACATCCACAATGAAAGAAGACTTTCTCCTTAGCAGATCTCAACGATCCTGAGCATTGTTTGAAGTCACATAGTGAAAGTGGAAATTATTCTACACCTATCTGCAATGTAGATGAACTAAAAGTAAAACTGAATAAATGTGCGAAATATCATTGGAAACTGCGCACCATCATGTAAAACTTTTAAAAGTTTGCGAAAACAATAAGACTTTGAATCACGGATGGTATTGGAGGATCTTAAAATGATTTGAAAAGATGCGCTCTGTAATGCTAGAAACTGCAATTTTATTAAAAATCTTTGTCTTTTCATTTGGCAATTCATTGATGCCTTAGCTAGTATCTCTTAATCATACACTGCGAGCTAACGGCTCTAATTTCAGAGCCTGACTTTTCAAAAAATTTACGTTGTCGTAGCAGTACAGACTGAGAGGGTAAGTTCTCCAAAGTTGACATAGCTGCGCTACGCACTGTTTTACATGGCTAAAATTTCAAATTTTGAGCTATAGGAAATAAAATATGACGATATTATCTAGAGACGTACATTAGCCAAGTCTACTTAGAAGAACTTACGCTACCAAGGTGAACCTTTGAAATTAAGTACCACTAAATTGTTAAAAACTTTGGTCTATGGAATACTAAGCACTGCAATGCTGTGAACGCACGTGGTGTGTTTAGAGAACGCGTTTGGTCTTATTTCACTTGGGATCTTGACGTGAAGGTAAAAATAATCTCACCTCACTGCATTTACACAGTTTTCGAGACACAGACGCGAATCGTCAATTAGTGAAAGTCGAAATTCCGAGCCAAGTTCGAAATGATCAAAGAAAACGAAATCGTAATTTGAATGTAAAAATTTCAGTGATCATTTTTACTTTTTGAACGGACTTACACTGCAAATTTTGAGTTTACGAAACAAGTTCTCTGTCCTTGCTTTCAGAAATCTAATTTGAAAATTGCGACGTGGACATTTATGAGCAGGCGTCTCCTTATTTTTAAATCGCTAAAGACTGCAAATTTTCCAGTAATTTCTGGTTCTACAAATTAAGCACTGCATTTTAAACTCTTCTTGGTAATAAGAACTCATGAATATGAAAATAAGTACTATAAGGAGAAAAGGCAGCTGCAAAATGCAAATCATCGATTAATCTAAGAAATAGGGTGAAGAATATGAAATGGGAATGCAGTTCCGTCAAAGATAAGAACACGGTATACTTTTAAGGATAGACACATCTTTAAGAATAGGCACATAAATTTTAATGACATGTGCATTAATCAATATTCAGCATATAAAAAACCGTCGTTGCCGGTCCTGAATATTAAACATTTGGCTGTTATATGGCATTAATTTAGTTGTTTATTTCAAAGTAATCTCTGCAATGCCTTGCGACTATCCTATGTCATCGTTCATCATGATGCGGTTTTCGTTTCGATGCACTTTGCTGAAAAAAATGTGAAATTCTTCATGTGCGAACTTTTTTGCTATATTGTACTTCCAAAATGGTAGAAACACGTTCAAGGAACAGGTGTAAAACCCTCAAAGGGAGAACCGTGCGGCATAGTTTACAGTTTTTGTAGCATTTAGCCGTTCGCATTAGTGCAAGAATTGAATAGGATTTTGGTGTGTAAACTATGCAATTTTTGCAACCAACCAATGCAGTTGCTGGCGGCACCTATCGGAGGCAATGCAGTTCAGTGACAACTCGTAAGCGACGACCTCTTTTACGCTCCCGAGGCGCTCGGTAGATCGCTGCAATGATCGACGAGTGGCTTTTGCTTGAGATGATAATACCATAATTAATCCACGATCGCTTGCGCTTGACGTTAATGTGACGACACACTTTTTCATCCCCTGTGGCAAGGAGATGGAACTAGTTGATAGTGCAGCCTCAGGAAGAAAGAAAAGTATTAGCTGCGATCAAATATTCATGAGTACCATTAGTAAAATAGTGGGGCACCAGTTTGGATATAACTGTATGCACATGTTCTCAGATAAATTCTATTGTTGAAGCACTTCGGAGAGTTTGTTCAATCTTGACGACAAACTAATTTTTAAAATGGGACAATTACCCTGAGATTTCACTGTTATTGTGATTATCTACTTCGCATCTTTTTTTTAGTGTCACCTTTGCTGATTTTTTTATTGGTAGGTCTACCTTCCCAGTTGAGGTTCTATCCTATGGAAGTTCAGCCTTTAGACGTTTCACTTGTGAAGGTCCCATTCTCTGACTGTTTTATTCCCTAGAGTTCCCACCTGTGAAGGTTCTATTACGTCCTAGCGTCGATGCCCACTCAAAAATGCAGGGCGTGGAAAGCACGAGCAGCTCAATTATGTAGGGCAATATATTTGTTTGCAGATCCACTCAACCATTTCGCTGAGTTTTCATTCATCAGAGTGACTTTATTTTGAGTCTACTGTCATGATTTTCTGTTTGGTCATAAACCTGCACTGACTCATGTTAGTCATTTTCTTCTTGGTGTTACTCACCTTATAACAAGCGCTCATTGTAACCCATATTTTGGAGAAGTGAAAGCTTTAAACATTCTACTGAACGGCAGGACAGGTGATTTCTTTTGGCCGAATTCAAGGTCAAATACAAGGTGGCAAATTTTATGAATAATTAAATGAAACTGTGAAACTAAAAAATATTGGAAAATGTTTTTTTTAATAGAGTGTGTTGTTAATTTTAATGCATTGCTTATGAACTTTCGCAGTAAAATGTTTTCCCTAATATTAGCACTGAACGAACTTGCGGTAAACATAACGGCGAAGCTGTGACCCCATCTTTCTCATTATTCATAAAATATTAGTCTAAAATATTTTTTGTTTGTATTTAATCAGGAAAATCATATTTGTGAGCTTTATCAATTAAATACTGCAAAATAATTTAATGAGGTTCGAGTGATGAAAAATCCCCTTGATCCAAATCTTTTCAAAATATACTTGAATATATGCTTGAAACTCAACGTTAATGTACTATCTCTCCTAAAATTAAATAATTTCATTTCAAAATGATGCAAATTAAATTCACTTGAATTGAGCTTATATAAACCTCACAGTGTTCTAGGTACTGACGCATATCGAAAAGTAAACTTGCAGATTAGTGTTTAAATAGAAAAAATAGTGTGCTTAGTCAATACTTGCAACCGTAAATTAAGCCACCTCACACGGCATTTGTAAAACAACGTTACTGTAAAATTAATCATGACGCATGGAAGGAATATCACTCTATGTATGAGAATATATTACTCGTCAATTTATTTGAGACCGGCGAACACCTCGCGCCGACGCCTAGTTGCGCAGTTGAGTCACGTGTTCAATTTCACACAAATTTTTGAATAGAAAAAGGTTACGCGTTTTGTGATACTTGGAAAGGTGACTGGAGAGAAGTCGGGTGCTAGAATGACTAAGCTGTTGTGATACTCCATACGAAAATGCGCAGTTGGACTCATCACGAAATGGTCTCATCAATTTTCTACAAGTGTTCATGCAGCACTGGTGAGTCTGAGACGTGACTCATGTGGCATGTGTGTACAGAATGAGTAAAATAGTACGCAGTAGTGTTCTGAAAAAAAATTAGAGTTCAAAAAATTCTAACTGCCCACGCTCAGATGCGCCAATTGTGTGCGTCTATTGAATGAAATTCGAGCTAAACGCATCAATCATCTTGATTCTCATTAACCATAAAGTCATCGGGACAATAATAAAGCGAAACCATAAATCTTCACATTTCAACAGAAAGAGTGTTCCAGTTCTAACCGAGAAATGCTAGGGAAGTAGAGATCCTATGCTTTCAAAATATGCAAATACGTCTTAAACATCAGAACAATAATGTGTTGGTCCACGTATCTGATCCCTATTCTGAGAATTGAGGTTCATGTTGGCTAAAGCATTCATTTTTCAAAATGTATGTACTGTACTGGTAATCGAATGGCCAATTGACTATTTATTTAAGAATTCATTTGCACAGCTAAACGTATTAAAATAAGATTAACAGAATGCACGGTCAAATTTGTAATTCAAGTTGAGAAGTATAAGCTAAAAAACTATATTTAGTTTAGATCTAATTTCCATTGCAGATGACGACGACAATTCTTTTTTCAATTGACGACTTGATTAACCAACTTTTCTATTAAGTTTATTCAGTTGCGCTGATATTTTGAATTCCAATCATTGGTAACTGGTGCTTTTCAGTGTGAGCTATGAAAAAATCTTAGTAAAGGATTGGTGATAGATATATGCTTTTTTACCGCAACGGTTTTGTGACGTAGGTACCTACAAGTATGAACATTTTTTTCCCATTCACTAGCTTTAATGGATTGCAGCAGCTTAAAATTCCTAAAAAAAAGACATTTTAATTACTGTTCCATAATCAGTTTCGAAAAGCTAAGGTATATCATTCGCACCATTTTTAAAAATTAAACAAAACATCTTTGATTTAAAATATTTGAAGGAACCAAGCAAAGTTCCAGCACACCGATTTAATGTTCAAATCATAAATTTCAAATGAACATCAGCATTCGATACAAAAATAGATAGATTTCAGAAAAAAAAATTTTGGCGAGAACATTCACCTACATTTTATTTTGGGGTTCCAAAGTACTCAAATTACTGTGGAGATGACCCTATCAATTACAGAGTATCTATATATATCGCAAGACCTATTGAATGTTCATCAATTGCATCGTATAATTGCATTAAAATGAAAGTTCTACATTACTTATGACCCTCATTTGTACGCACCAATAAATTTGCGGATCTGTTGGTCGCAAG
>JACJUY010003128.1:0-13992 GCA_014220935.1 Platorchestia sp. MABIK | reverse complement strand
GAGGGGGGGGGGGGACTGAGGTAGCAATTTACCCATCCCGGTATAGTAAAAGAGGTAAATGGTGTGCCTCAACAGTGTATGTAGGGTGAAGAGAAACACGAAAAAATGCACACGCCTATTAAAATCGAAATTCATACATGTAGCACGAGTGCATATGTCCGCACACCTTCATGAACGCCATGACTTGCGGGTAAAATGCATTATACTTTCAGCTAAGCAGTCATCCGTGAACACTTCCGACCGCCACACTCCTTTAATTTCCGCGACACGAAGCGGATGGGAATGGGAAGGAACCTTTGACTTCCTTCACCTCTTTATGGAATGTATTGCAGAGAACTAGTCAATAATGCCAGTCTCTTTGCCACGACTGCCTCATGAATGTTCGGTTTGCTCAGCAAGGTAATTTTCTGCTTGATCAGTGTGCGCTCGTGTGCAATGCATGATACTTGCGGTTGTTTATAAAACACAAGATATGGCGACTCACTAGCGCTTTTATTGTCAAATTTGTAAACAATCTCACTTTTTTGATGAAAATGCCACTGTGTACTCTAAATTCCGTTTTATTGAAGAGAAAAAACACGAAAGAAATTCTTCATGGTGGAAAAACGAAAGAGTTCTTTTGACAATTTGGATTAAATTGTGAGCACTGGACTGCACTGCCAATCTTTATTAAGGGCATGTAATTTTTCCAATCCTGTGAAGGCAAAGAATGAGTTATTAAACTTCAAGAGTACAGGAAAAGTGCTCCGACAATTACATTAGATACACTGTGGAAATTTATACGTGCGTTTTCCGTCTGTAAAATTATTTTATTTGAGAAATTTTTATTCTACTGAATGCACCGCCCTAATGAAAATCAAGTGGTGGCTTCATGTTTTTCGTAAATAACTTTTCAAATAAGGGTCATGAGAGCCAATTCATGTTTTATTTGATCCTCTTGCAATGAGAAAAATTGTTTTCTGTTCACAAAATCCAGTTTCAATGCAGCATGGGTTCTTCTACAACATGATGACCTTCGAAAACGCTAGCTCTGTCCCGACGGACAGAACGAGTTTACCACCTTGGAACAAAAGTATGTGTACTGTCGATGACATCACTGCCAGTTTTAAGAACGACAGGCTTATAATTTGTTTACAGATATATTCTAATAATCAGCTAAAAAGCACACTTATGATTCATTTATTCATTTAGGAACATATTCTAATAATTTACACTGAACATTTTCCAAAACAGCGAAGTTCTCTCCTGATTTATCTTGCAAATGACGCACGTCCTGTGTTTTCAGCGCTCGAATGACATTCAACAGACCACGTCCGAGGGAAAGTGAAGCCTCTTTTTTCTTGCAGTGAGCAGCTAATTTTTCGCTGTGCAGCCTTGAGTTGCTCGCGAGCTAGGTGCCACGCAGGGCACGCGAGTCATTGTCCACTATTGAAACTCAAATTATCATGAATTATTACTCTACGAGTGCGAGAAAAGTATGAAGCCACTAATGCCTCATGAATTGCACGGAGGCAAAGCAGTGACAGGTGTAAAAGAAAGCTTTTGAGTGTGAAGAATATGTTTTACTTGCACGTTTGTTTTCCCGCTGAGGAGGATAAGTGGTTGGGTAATCAACAGGAACTTTTCTCAAAAATACATCATTAAGTAATACCACGCGTGCGTTGCTCCTGGAAGCTGAATAAAACGATTTTCCTTTCATTAATAGATGCTTGGAAATTTTCACTTACGTTGACATTTTCATAGCGTTTTGCGTACTCATCTGAGTGCAATGGAATGTGATCGCAAGTTAGGATATCGGAGCTACCAGCACAGTAGATAAACCTTCAGCACTGCACAGGTTATCAAACATTAGTCGAGACTCACAGCGCTGATATTACTTGTATTCGAAATTTATATATTTTTCATTTGGAAACATTTAAATATGCGTTAAAGGTCAAACTCACTCATATGTCATCATATTGTGTTATCACAAAATTCTTCAAACTTGGCATCATACGAAGCATTGGAAAAATCGCATTTAAATATGTCATTTCAGTTTGAAAGAATAGTTGAAGTTTCAATAGGAAAACATATTCAGGGAAGCCATGCCTCCTACCGCATTTGTTCGCATGTGATCGAATGGGAAACAAGCTGTCTAATTTAACAGTCTGCCTGAAATATTAGTACACGAGAGCTAGCTTGGCTTATCATTTCTTTGTTGAAATGAATGAAAATTCCTAAAAAGTTGAAGTCCAATCAACAAAATGCAGTCACATCAAGTCGATACTCTTACCTGATTGAATTTTCATTTTGCATTTAGAAATAACTCAAGAAGACAGTTCTACTAACGACTCTACTCAGTAAAGAATCGTTTTAAAACATGATACAGACCTGATTTCCAACACTGGAGCGCTATTCTGCTTTTCTTTGGTTTGCACACAGAATTCAATTGTATGCCCACCAGAGAAAATGTTTCATAGCCATAAACCCATCAAATTTTAAATCTTTCAGCCATTAAATCTATAAAAACAAACTTCATTCTCCTAGAAACATAACCGTTATTCATTTTCTTTTAACTACCTTCCTCCGAAAAGAACCATAGAGAAGTGTGCGAAAACGTGCACAATTTGCGAAGCTCTCACGGCTCTACTGTACAAAATGCATAATTACAACGTACGCTGGCGCCAGAGTTGCATCATTCACCGTGGGACTCGTCAAGTAAAGTGTGGGAAAATCATACGTGTAATTTCACTCCCGCACGTCTGCCTCAGAATGAGCAAGGCAGTATGTTAGCAACATTGTGCGAAATCTGTGTCCAACAAGACAATGCGACGTGTAATCCATAATTCTCTGGTTTACTAATGGTCCTGTTTTGGAAGAGAAAGTATTGCTGGCATTTGGTTAGTTATCGAGGGGTTAGGATTTTATCTATGTATAAAACCGTAATTCGTGGAATTAGTCTATCGTAAGTTATCAAAATAACCTAATCTGTGTGAAAAATATACAGTACATATGTATGTACTGTACGTTTGAAATAAGTCAACATAGAACAATGTTTGACCGATTCGAGAACCTTTACCTTTCAGATGCTTTCGTTCAGTCACTTCATCCAGAGCGTTAACTCACCGACACCTTAATTTTTCCCTGCCTACTTATTATCAGAAGTGATTTTTCTTGCTACTGAAAGATCTATTCAAGGTATTCTTAAAGGCGAGCCTGTTCTCCTAGGGAGAGGTCGCCAGCGCCAAATCT
This sequence comes from Platorchestia sp. MABIK, assembly GCA_014220935.1. NCBI lineage: Eukaryota > Metazoa > Arthropoda > Malacostraca > Amphipoda > Talitridae > Platorchestia > Platorchestia sp. MABIK. Next base: position 10,761 of record JACJUY010003128.1, on the reverse strand, counting down.
TGGCACGGTGCCCGAGTGTTAGGCCATCCGCTTCTGTCCTCATGCCCTCCGGTTCCAGTAAAGCCTATGGCCTCAATTTGAGTCCTTCCAACAAAATGCTCCAAATTAACATCAAAGTCCTTCTAGGGGCAATGAGCCAAACGTAGATGGGCATGATGGGGAACAGACTAAAAATGACATGGGCAATCATGACCTGAATTTGGTAAATGCAGTTGAAAAATTAGCTTCGTTTCCGTCGATAAGGTACTTGACCATTTTATCGAAAAACGCGTACCGTATAAAACGCAGTATCATTGTCTCAAGCGTTCAAGCATTTTTTCTACTCTAGAAACCCAAAAGTCCATTTGAAGCATAAAGAAATTGCCTCCTACAGCACGTTCAAAACTACAACACTGACTTGCTCTTTGGGCTCACACGAAGGCTGTGATATAGGGCACCATTGTCGATGAGTTTGCTAGGGTAAGGAAAATTATTAAATCCCCTGTTCTCCAGTTTAATTTAGACCCAAAACGGTTGGTTGAGCGAAGATGAAAGGATTATTTCGATTTAATAGCGCATGATAACCTCTGTTGCGGCAGCTTTCAATTCCATAGAGCAAAAACAAGGAACTCAAAGTGACTTGGCTTTTGTTATTTGCTTAGACTTAACTTGTGAAATCGTTCTAGTCATAATCAACTTGCAAAAATATGTTCACAATCTCTTTTTAAGCTCGAGTTTAACTCGGTTAGTTTATTTACATTAGCGACCTATACATTTGTAATAGTATGAGACGTCTCTCGGCTCATAGACTGTCTTTTCCAGTTTAACACTTTGACCGCAACGTGAGCCATCGGCGGCCACGGAGGGGATTTTCATAATGCTGCTGACCGACCAGTAGTCAAAAACTCAATTTAAAAAAATACCTAATCAAAGCTAAATAAAGGCACGATTCAATTCATGTTTGCTATTTTCAAAATTGCTTCCTACAATTAACTTTAAATTTGAGTTGAATATTGAATTTTAGTTTAACCAATTGCGCAAAGTGTTAAAAATCGGAAAAAATTTTACGCCACGTGCGTGTGACGCATTTTATAAGAAAATAATAGTACTTCAGATTCGATATAATAATGCATTGAATCTGCTCATTTAAAAATATACTATATTTTGTGACTATTGTACTGTAATTTCTGAATTTTACTGTATTATTTACAGTTAATTCTTTGCAAACGCTTCGATATTTTACATCTATATTACAGAGAACAAAGCATCATAGAATTCTTGGAGCTTAATGCATATCATTTTTAAATGTTATCGCTAAACGCCAGTTAAATTTTCTATGATCATCGTTGAGGTTTTGTTTTAAAATAACGATAGGGATCACAACCATATTAAGCTGTTTGAAGTTTCCTTGTATAGAGTTCCTCACTCTGCTTTGTTGTCAGGAAAAGGACTAAGATAGAAACAAAAGAAGTCACACAATTCAACAGGTCTGTGTTTTCTCATGAAATTTCTTTGCACATGTGAAGTGCCAGCCCATATTTAGCATTGAGCTTCGTAAGTTTTCTCCAAGCTAGCCAAGCTACTTTGAAGCAACTACTTCATCCAACATCTAACTTATTATCATAGAACCAAACCGTGAAATCAAGCAATTGTTTGTTTTATTCAATTGGTTTCTACAGATCTGTTACAGCAAAGGTCATGAAGCAAAATAAATGTAACACACGCTGACAGCGTGACATTCTTCCGCATTTTCCCACGTGCTGTCTGCCTTCTCCAGACAGTCGTGTATTGATAAGCCCACCGCCACCCATATGACGCACGCTCCGCATCTCGGAAAGGGAACTTCTTGAAATTAAGCTGTTTTTAACTATATACATCTTCTATTAATTCAGACTTCGAAACTTGAATCGTTGGTAACGTCAGACACATGAATATCTTTCACATATTTCAACATCAAGACTAGAATGTGAAAGACTTCAGACAAATTTATAAATTTGTTATTTTTCACATCGCTATCACATGCCACGTAGAAACTATAGTCGCTTCAATTGAGGTTGAGCACGCGCGAGGCACGTGGGCAGAGGAGCTCATGTGTGCTCGCCCCTTGTGCACCAAATGCTACCTTAAGCAAGTTTAAAGGATTTTGGACCTGAGACGTGATGGGTGTTCACAAGTAAGAAAGGAACACCCCGGGTGTGAATGGCAAACTCGACGTGAACGACAAAGCGAGCCATGTCAAGAAGTCGGTTCGATATCGAAGTAGCTCGAGATGCTTTTGTGAAACCGTATCCTTGTTAGTATTTTTCAAGTAGGAATTATCAGTGAGGTAAAGGTGAGTTCGTATTTGATACATTCAATTTCATTTCAGAGATAGAGTTTTTATTGTCAAAAACATTGATAATTAAATAGGCCATGTTATGATACAGCAATATCATTTTTGGCCAGGGCATATTCTATTAATTCGTGTTGTAATATTATCTGCTCGAATCAAGTTAGGGTTTTAACATGAAGTTGTGATAGTTAAGTAACAGTTATGAAGTACTGTCATTCCATCAAGCACACAAACGGTTTAATTTTGGCATCAAAGTTGAATGAGACGAGCACTGGCAGAATTATTTTTAATGGATTCCTCTGCACGAATTATATCGACAAAATTTTCTTTCAAGTCTAGCCTGATGATTGAGGGTTGACATCTTTCTCGCTTTTCCTCTCCGAAAATTAGTTCAAATTATATATATTATATATATATATTATCTTCAGTGCCTCCCTGCGCGAAGTTTTTTCTGGGAGCTTGAATGTTGAAAAAAAATTAATGCAACAATTCTAGCCATTATATTGTGGAAATTCAACTGAATTGGGAAAAATTCGAGAGTTTCACGCGCCCCATTTTCCACAGTTATAAATATGCTTCAATTGCGACGAACCAACCGAGCAATCCTGAACAATGCGACTGCCAATACCCCATTATTGGCACCACGTAGTTGTATCGTGTGTGCTTGATCGCGACATAAAAGTGTTTGGTTGCATAAAGCCTGACCTCGATTCCATTCTCCCCACATATCAAGTGTAGACTGTAAGTGCATACTGAGGTGTGAGATTCAATAGATAGGAACGATGCTTTTGCTTTGTTTTCAGTCTTTCATTATTGATGCAGGTCATGCACGAGAAAGCTATTTTATTACGTTAGAATTCTGTGTCTTGCATTCTATTTTAGCTGCTTTTTGATGAAAAACATAGTCGAGCACACATCAGGTTCTATGAGTGTATCTTAATGAGACTTTCACTGATACTTAAAGTTTGTGCAATAGTACTGCAAGGTAACATTTGAATCTTATCAAACCTACATCAGGTAGAGCACCTCTTCAGGTAGTTATAAGGACACGTACACCTTAAAGGCAATTAATATGCCGGTATGAAAGCATGTGCAAACTGTGGAAAAATTTAACTCTTTCTAATTATAAAAACGTAATTACGACAAGCGTAGGAGCATATTTGTGCAGTAATTTTATCCAATGATAGTGCAGTAGTCAAAAACCACCGCTCATGGTACTGCTTCTCTAAAACAGACACCTGAGAAAATTTTAATAAGCGGAAAATTTCGCACCAATTATGCAGCAGAAATGTTTCGTTACACCTTGGAAATTGATATCAAAACAAAAATCCACTGTGCTAAACCCACCAAAAGTCGCCGTCCGAACTCAAAAACGGCTTGTTTATCAAATGATCAATGCAGCTGACAAATGAAGACAATCAGAGTCTAACGTTATTGAAACTGTTGCATTCAATCGAAACAACATGAAAAATTAAATAATGCTGGAGCCAGCTGACTTGCTAGCCTGTTTCATATAGCCAGTGGCGCAGCCAGCCGAAAATTTCGGGGGCAGGAAAATTTCACTCACACTGTAACTTGCATAATTTCACGCACAAGGTAACAGAAAAAGATGCTCGAAGTTCTAACTCGTGTTATGCGTTGATCGAAGATGAGATTCGCTTCCAGATCCCAAGTAATTCCATTTTTAGAGTCGTGACGCGCTTTTGTAAGAGTAAATAGCATGAAATTTCCTAATTTCAGACCATTTAACTCAACAATTAACAAATCGTTGTCGTTGCATAAGTTACAAAATTCTATGGAGTGATGCCGAAGGAACGAAGTGATTTTTTCTACGATGACGCACGTTTTTATTTAGGTCTTCAAATCTATCCATGAAACAAAGCCTACTTTCACTTTTAAGATAAGTATTCAAAACAAAATGAAATTTTGTACATTATAACAAGATTTCCATCATATGCTCTAGTTTTTACAAAATTGTTGGAGCCCTCAAGAGTTCATAAGACAACATTTTCATCGTAATGGTGCTTAGGAATGATTTCATCAATATATAGCTAGCGGAAATAAATAGTGTAAAATATATTTCTAAGATATTGAGTACTCCTCTCTCAGTTAGACATACCTACCGTTAAATATTCAGTAGTTAAGAGCACCTAAATAACTAAAGGTATGCTTTTCAGAAGTTTCATACCGACAACTCAAACATCTACGCGGCAGTGACCTTACAGATTATTTTTCAGCTTCAATCCCCCTTTATGGCCAAAACCTTATCTTGTACGTCTGATTGCGATAGAGGGCGGTATCATTGTTCTTTTACACTCCAATTTTATCAATCCTTTCTGGTACATTCGCTTATTCAAATTTCCTGTACTGGTTCTAGATGTAATTGTGGTAGTTCTTTCGTGTTTCTTCGACTTCCATCATTTATAAGTCCTTGAAACTTGCGTTACATCTCGCTAATTGCGTACTGCAGTGGCACTGGACGATGTTCCTTATCGTCTTAGAGCTGCTTATTGTTCTGTTCTTATAAATGTTTCAGTCTCGAATCGTTTTCTTATCTTGCCTTTAGAGAACTCTTTCAAACGTGCCTGCATCGATGATATTTGTCACTTTTTTAAGTGTGTTAGGAACCTTTGTCATTTGGTTATCTTGAAATGAAAATAGCTCTGGAACTCTTTCGAACGTGCCTGCATCAATGATATTTGTCACTTCTTTATGTGTGTTTGGAACCTTCGTCATTTGGTTATCTGGAAATGAAAATAGAACGTTGATATCTGGCAATAATTTTCAAATTACATATCATAAAGTACCTATTTATAGGAAAATATTTATTTATTCTGAAAATCAAACTGTTTAATTGCAAACGAAGAAAGTCACCCATGAATGAAGCAACGTTCGTTACCGAGAATCTATTTTTCTAACTTTTAATATCATTTAAATTGGCGTCTGCCTCCATTTATTCATTTTATAAGAACCAAGTGTTGTTAAATCAATATAAAAGTAACTAATAAAACACTACCCAGTGAGGGACGAACTGGACAAAGTTATTCCAAATACACTCATTTTCCGAATGGTTATGAAGCTATAGGAAAACAACAGAAATTGCCGACATTTCTATGGCATCGTAGGCTTTCTACAAAAGCAGCTTGTCAGCTGGTCAGCCGTGATGCAACTAAGGTTGCGCCACTCAACAAGGAGGGTTTCGTTCTCAGAAATGTCGCGTGCCTACCAGTAATTCGGAAGAACACATGGTCAGACTCATGCAGTGTATTGTGGAAAATGATCGTTTCAGTTGTACTCCAGTTGTACTTTGTTCTCCAGGACTGATATTAGGAGGAGATTTTGGTGAAAAATTACCAACTGCGGACTTTCATTCCCAGCTTTAGACGCTTGATTTAGTAAGTTCCAATCAGAAAATGTCTCAAAACTGGTATGCTTTCGAAAACTGAGTATTTGATATGAAGATATTATTAAATTGCTCCGGAAAAATTCCTACGGTACTAGAATTATTTCCAAAAAAACTGCGTACTCGTGAAGCTCATTCTCCATTCATCATCTCCTCAGACTTGCAAGCAATATCTAGGTATACTATTACGGAGACCTTTTCTCAGGTTTGACAGACGCATATAATCCTTTTTATCCGTGAATTGCGTCTCAAAACTGTGTCGCTGACTTGGAGATAGCGTGACACCAAGTTAACTGTGGGGTCGAGTTACCCTCATACCAGGAAGTGTGAACGCTTTTACGTGCTAAAGGATTATGTGACTAGCCGTGCATGCGCCGACGAACGTATGCCAGAGAGGAGACACTTGCTTAACATGGTAAGCACAGTTATCCCATGGAGACGAAGTGTGCGTGAAAGAGCGTAAAAGATATGCAAGTTCAAGGACGTATACTGACATTATATGAAGCGAATGTAATTTAAAAACATGAGAATTAAGATACAAATATTATGCTGTTCGAACACAGTGAATGTACATCCATAGGTGCAAATGTTTTTCAAGTACAGTAAATAAACGAACGACGAACTAAAAATTATAGACGCATCTATCATCGTACCGCTATCACGTGTGAACTAAAATATCTTCAAAGCCCTAACTCTCATTGAACGTAGAAGATATCTAAAGCAAATTGTAAGTATCATGTTTATTTTTCAAGTTCCACGTGTGTCCCACGTTCGTTTTCGATAACTTGGAATTGTTCTCCAATGCAAATTTTATTACGTTCGGTTCAAGAATTTAAGGAAATGACTAATTTCCGTGAAACAGTACTCCAGTTTAAAAAGTGTTGAGAGCATTCAGAAACCAGGAAATTTGTCAAAGAAACTCAAAGGTCAGTCAGTAGAACTGGTAGATGAGGAAGGAGTGACTCAAGGATGCCGCCTTCAGATGGCCTTCGAAGTGCTACCTTAATATGGACATGTTACGGTAGTATAGTAGATCCTAGTCCTCAACTACCCTTGCTCTCTGTAAAAAATTAACGGAATGGTAGAATACGAGACATTCTCGCTCACTTGCCCTCGTCTACGCAGTGTGAAAATTATTTTAGGCAAGATGCTCTACTTGAAAACTTCACACTGCAGACGACAGTAAAAGCGTTTCTTGACCATGGAAAAACTTCTTTCAATTATTCTGTAACGGTAATAAAGTTCCAGTTAAACGTAATCACAAATGTAAACATGTAGTTAATTATTGAAAGCATTGACTTTATCCAACACACTTGTCAACAATAGCTTCACGCTTTTCGGTAGCGGAAGCAGAATATCCCAAATTACTATACCCAAGAATTCTTCCGGTGATATTTAAGCGCCGATAGATGCTCCCTATCGTTACTGAAGAAATGCTTGTGTCCATCACCAAAGCGTTAGGCACATTTTTAATGGATGTTCACGGCATTGTGGAGCCACTGTGTTCCGTTTACTTCAAACAACCTGCGTGGTAATCACGCGCAACCTTGCTTCGCCCTTCCCAGCGATCAATTTTGCTTTTATACGGTGGTTTTGAGGTGCGAAACTACAACAAAAATCGTTTAAAATAAAGAGAGACATGTAGAATTTAACCTGCGACGTTCTATTATAACAAGGTGAAAGAGTGTCGGTAGAAGCAGCCTGACGTTGTCATTCAGCATTAACATGGCATCTCAAAAAGCGAGTAGCTTTTTGAGTTGAAATTAGCTAGATGGGATCTTTAGCAATACATGAGAAGGAGAAAAGCGAGTCGCTTTTGAGTTGAAATTAGCTAGAAGGGATCCGTAGCAATACTCTGAGAAAGAGAAAAGCGATTCGATTTTGAGTTGAAATTAGCTAGAAGGGATCCTTCGCAGTGCACTGAGAAGGAGTGCACAGAATCCTAGGGAAGAATGAAGTTATCTTGTTCCCTTTTCAGAAGCGCCTCTGGGTGCTAGCCGGCAAGGGGTTGGGGTGATTCGGGGGACTCAATTGAAGTGGGGGTTTGTTGTGACGGCACTCACCTATAGCGTGCGAGGGGGAGGGGAGTGAGGGGAGAGAAGACTTCTCTTTACAACGCACACGGCTAGATACTCTACCCTTAGTCCGAAGGTCGCACCTCAGAATGTACGATAGCCAATGCTTTCTGTAAACGAGCAGCAAGTGACGCAGACTCCAATGAATATTGGTCAGAATGTCGAAGTTTCATTTTTACTGAATAAAACCCGCATGCGAACATCCATGATTCGTATGCCAAAATTAAAATAATTTTTGCGTATGACTTATTATTATTTTCTCAGAAATAGAAATGTACATTGTTCAGTACCGTTATTAGTTAATACTAGATGATTAAATTGTTGGACACCAATGAAATACGATATTTACAACATTATATTTTTAACGAGAACTGCTCTCGTTTAGGATTGAAGTAACGGAAGAATACCTCGTATCGCTTATTCCTCCCGTTTAAAAATTAACATAACGTGAACAAATTAAGATGACTCCTTGAATTTTCCAGCTTCAAATATCCTTATCAGTAACAAATCGAAAAAATGTGCAATAACTTTATAATCATCCCTTGGGTGTGGCAAGTTTGCGCAAACAGAGAAAGTTTCACTCTGTTGCTTGTACAGACATCAGAACAGCTTCGAACATTTAATGGTACTTATCTATAAAAATTTAGCCACACGCTTTAGTGCAAGGACGAACTCGTATCCAGACATACGACGCGCAGGAGGATAGTGAGGCTTACATTACATTAGGGCATATATCAGGCCTTCCTACGCAGGTTAACCGAGCCTTGAAGTATGCACGGATTTTGCGCATGACAGCGCAGGCCCACATCGGTTGGGTATATAGGATGTTTTTCTTGTGCGGAAAAATATCAACCATAGGTGGAAAAATTTAAAATAAATCGATTTTCACGATTGATAAAATGCCAAAAATTCTTAGTTTTCGAGTTATAAGGACGTAAAGAAACTTTTAAACTTAAAGTGGGATATTACGTGTACGCCAATGTTAGCGCTATAGTCTTGATAGTTCCGACCCCACTAAAGCAGGTTTTTGTTATTTTTACAATAAAATCCGCAAGCATTCTACGGTTGAGAAAAATATCTGCAGTTTCAAGAAATTAGGCATGTAATAATGTTTGTAATAATGGCGCTCACTCGATGATAGATGTTCTACATGCGTCGAGGTCAATGGAGGCCATTTTCAACACCTTCCGTAGTAAGACTAGTTTGTTGAATAAAAGTTAAGCATTAACATATGGTTTGTTATTAATATCCTACAATACCTCTGACGTATTTTTTCTTACAAATTGTAAAAATGAGGCTTTTATTAACTTAATGAAATAACCACTAAAGTTTATCATTGATGGCTTGGTGTAAATTTCCTAACGAACATTCAAATGGCGGATATTTTTCGTAACTGTAAAATGCTTGCAGGTTTCATGGTAAAAATTACAAAAAACCTGCTTCAGTGGGGTCGGAACAACCCAGACTAGCGCTTGCATTGACGCGCACGTAGTATCCTATATTGAGTTTTAAGGCTTCTTTAAGTGCATATAATTTGAAAACTGAGGAGTTTTGAGCAGTTTATCATTCGTGAAAATCGATTTATTATGAGTTTTCTACCTATGGTTGAAATTTGATTGCACAGAAAAATATACTATACATCTCTACTCCTTGCTATTGCTTGACAATATTTTTTTTTTATCAGAATCTGTATCAATTGATCAATTATTTTACATTGTACATAAATACACACTATAAGCGTTAAAAGCAAAATAGAAAAAACGAACTGGGTTGACTGATCAGTGTAGAAATATTCCATAACAAATCATCGTAAACTTGCAACGATGAAAAAACACAAGAAATGTCAACTGAAAATGACGAAGACTGACGCAAATACTGAGAACAGCAGGCATTTAGAAATCTGAGCCAAAATTGCATCACCTCAAAAACATATTATCAGCAAGGTAATGCGATAAAATCCACGATTCAGTATCTCATGCGCCTACAGATAAAGGGCTGCGCAGAACGTGTACCGTTCGTAACTATTGAATATGAGCGTGCAAATCAAGAAGATGTCTAGACTACAATAGGTCAATAAACGATCACAACGTAGGAGCAACCCATCCATCTGCTCAAATTTTTCCCAGTCGGATGAAATACGAGTATAATGTTTAGCAGCCATGGTCAAACATCAGTCAAGAGAGTGACAATATTTTCATGTTATTACCCTCATTCACATTCCAGTATTCAGGCAAAGCACAACTCAAATCAAAAAGAACAAGACTTGTGAAACGTAGTCAGTACTGTGTGAGCATGTGCTCTTTTCTTGCGTGACTCAATACTTCGGCCAATTTGCTGGCAAAATACCACGCAACTGCCAACCAAAACGGAACTTTGGAACGAACGTTGCTGGAACTTTGAAGCACACTATTCCATGACATGTGCAACTTTTCCATGAACTGCGGGAATGATTATTTACGTCAAGCAAAGGGATGATATTACCCACACGTATACCAAAATGTCAAAAAATATTCAGCACTTGTAATGTTGTTCAAAATATGGAATGGAAATGGAAGACGCAGTTCGATAGAAGCTTTCCGCGAGCTGTCATTCCAATAATAATTCAGTCCAATAATAATTCAGTCAGTCCAATAATTCTTTGGTTGAAGATGATACTTGTATTTTTATTTGGGGCGACGAAGTTACCGCCATCTATAAGTACGAACGTCTGGAAGTGTGATTTGGTTATACTTCACTGAGACCTTGCACGTGGTCTACCGCCGAACTTCAGTTGAACAGCCTTAAAATAGTTCTTTATCCAGCCTTTTCTGGATAATGTAAAATACCGGTTACGAGATTCACTCGAAGATGGGCATGTATTAAGAAATACGTAGGTAACACTGTGTCGTGATCCTTTTCTCTATCATTTCGTTGTGAATTTTGGATCGTCCGCTGAGATGTTCAATTTAGTCTGTAATTGTCGTGATATATGG
>JACJUY010003127.1:58550-91887 GCA_014220935.1 Platorchestia sp. MABIK | reverse complement strand
GAAGTCTCCCGAAAGTTGCGATAGCGTATTTGTATTTGCGCAGCTGCATAGAGTACCACAAGAGCACAGGACCTTCAATCCTAACCTCATTTCCCGTTGCCTGGCGATATTTTGAGAAGATCAATTTTACCTACTTTATGGAAGATTATGGTAATTAGGTTTTTAATGGTTTTAGTTATATAGCACGAAAGTGCTAGTAATATTATAGTTATAGTGAATAACCCGTAAGGCTAGCAAGTTATAGTTATAGTAACAGAGCACGCAAGTGATAGTAATAAGTTAAACACATAGTGTACACAAGTATTTGAGCAACTTAATTTTTCGTGTATTTCAAAGATTTCGAGTTCTGGGTTGGGGTAAAGATTACTCAAGGTTCAGCTAGCATTTACTAAACAGACTAGCGAAACATACTATGTAGACAAAAATTACCGATATTATAAAAATTAGCTGAACAAAAAATAGCATAGCACAAAAATATCTAGCTAAAATTCATAATCCTTTGTATTTTCTTGTTCAATTTAAGTATCTTTATTCCATTACCTCCTGGAAACATTTGAAGGTTTCTAGAGAGTCTTAGATGAAGTCAAACAAGTATAACAGCACAATCATTTGCCTTCAAAATTTTCAAGGAAGCGGACCTCAGTGACAACAATCCCGAAAGTCAAAGAAGTTCCAGAAGCAATTCGAAAGCAAATAGTTGGACTCCATAATGAAGGATTCACATACAGGCAAATCGCTAACCGTGTTAAACTTCTATACTCAACTATTGGAGCTATTATTCGGAAGTTCCAAGCGACGGGTTCAATCTATAATTTGCCAAGAGTAGGAGCTCCTAGCAAGATCAAGGATCGCTGTCGAAGATATTTGCTTCGTGAAGTGACTAATGAACCCATGATAACCCGCAAAGATCTGCAACAAGGACTTGAGTTTCATGGTGTGGGCGTCAGTCAAAAACTATCAGTAGAGAATTGCCCCGTAGTGGTCTACGGGCCTTCACTCCTCGAAGGACTCCTCTCCTGACAGCTAAACACGTGAAGAACCGTTTGAAGTTTCTCAAAGACCATCTTGACTAAGGTTATGAGTTTTAAGGGCGGGTTGTGTGGTCCGACGAAAGCAAAATTGAGCTCTTCAGCCAAAATGATTCTCGTCATGTTTAGAGGAGACCAGGGACTGCCTAAGATCCTAAGAACACTCTCCCTACTGTCAAGCATGGAGAAGGCAATATCATGGTTTCGAGCTGTTTCACTTCTCAGGGTGTAGAGGAACTCCACATCATTGATGGCTAAATGGATAGTTCCATGTACCGGCAGATACTGGAACACAAGCTGATTCCAAGCGCAAGAAAATTTTTCGGCCGGCGTAAGTGGATCTTCCAGCAAGACAATGACCCAAAGCATACGGCCAAATTAACAAAAGAATGGTTTGCTACTAAGAAAATAAGTGCTATCCCATGGCCCAGCCAGTCTTCTGACCTCTATACCATAGAAAATTTGTGGAAAATACTGAAATTTGCAGTGCAGAAAAGGAGCCCCCAAAATCTTGCAGAATTAAGGACAATCTGCGTTGAAGAATGGAAGAAGATTCCACCAAAAGAGTGCCAGAAGCTAGTTTTAAACTACAACAACCGTCTCCATGGTGTAATTGCAAATAAAAACCATGCAACTAAAGATTAGATTTTTGTTTTGGCCAAATAATTTTGTCCCTAGTATTTTTTTTTTGTTCGGGTGATGTAATAAGTTGACCATTTTTTTTCTGTTCTGTTATAATATTCTGTTGAATAAATGTTCTCTGAACCCTTTGTAATCTTTACCCCAACCCAGAACTCGAAGTCTTTGGAATGCACGAAAAATTAAGTTGTACAAATACTTGTGTCCAGGCACTGTAGTTATGGTAAGTTGTAAGTTTCAAGCATAGTTGACTCTAGCATTACCAGTCTGCTTACGCCAAGCTCACCAGTAACTAACCTCTAGACTGTCGACTAGAAAGCCGAAGGTAGACGTATGTAGACCAAAGCGATGAGACGTAAAGATCAGTAGCAGCGTCAACAAGATAGGCCGAAGTTCTCTCAAAAGAGTGTTAGGTTGCGTGGCGGACGAAGGGACGCGGACTGGACGACTCAGGCACTCGATGAAGACTTAGCTCTCCTTCATGATGGTAATCTTTCTCTCAGAGCTAATCACACTTCGTACAAAACCTTGAAAGGTCGAGAATTAGTGAAGATGTTGATAGTGTTGGTGCTCATGGTGTTCTGGTAAAGCCTGAACAGCATGTTAACGAGCATGGAGTCTATGTTGTAGCCAAGGCGACCATGTCACAGTCAGAGCAGCTACCGGTAATTTAACGCTAGCAACTGGTGATGCTTTGAAAGTTACTTCTGTAATTTTTGTTTCACACATTCTATGACGGTATTAACTCTGAGTTAAATACCAATCGTATTGTTGTGAGGAAACTGCTATATTAGAGGAAAATATCGCGTGGGGTGCACGTTACTGCCTAATGATTCTATTCATAATAATAGTAACTGCTCATGTGTGATTCAACGTATTAATGTACTCAAGCAATAGAAAATGACAAAGTTTTTTCAATGGAGCAACAATTCATCTGTGAAAAACATTCTTAAATGGTGTGATGCTTACAACACGTGTTCTTTCTTCATTCGAAGATTCAGTTTTGTGTTAGATAACTTTTAAATGAAATTCATGAAATATAGACTTAAACGTGTAAAGGTTTTATTTCCGAAAAACTGGTTTGTAATCTTTGATGAACCAATGAACAGTTAGATCTTTCGAAACACATGCTCGGAAAAAAAGTTGAGTTTCAAGGGCAATTAATGTGATCGGAAAATGGAAATTTATGTTCAGGGAATAACTTTTTGGCATTTATTTTGCGCGACATACAGTTTTGTTTGTGACGCTTGGGTAAACTTGTGTGAGTACTTTCCTCACCCCTCGAATTTCTTGATATTTTCAGAAATTTTCTAACATTTATAGTTATTGAGGTATAGTAATTTGAAATTGGATACACTTTTTTCAGTACCCTGTATGTATATATATACATTTGAAGTTTTTATGTACATACAGGGTGTTTCAAAACAAGAGGTAGAAATTTACACACCGAGTAGAAAAAATCTGAATTTATTTCGGAAAATTTCATAGAAGAAAAATTTTTTTATTTGACCATTTTCTACTTGGTGTACAATTTTGTACCTCGTTCTGAAACACCCCGTAAACATGAGGGGCGGTGTATATTTTGTGTGGCGGTGTATTCAGTTTAATCGAAGAAGTATCCAAGCACAGCCGACCAAGGGTGGTTAAGTACTAGTACAACTAGGATCATTTTCTTTGTTAGTATACTGGGATGCTTCATTATTACCGACCACACTCTGCTCTCAGTGAAAACATAAAATAATGTTCAACTGTCAGTTTTCAGAAATGAGATTTTGAAAATAATCTTTGTCTTCAAATTACAGATAATTCAAGGCTTTCACAACAGCGTAAAAGAAATTCACGCTCTTCTCGGTTCAAGTTATCAAATGAGTCCAACACATTGTGTTCCGGATGGAGTCAGCTAAAATATTCATCTTATGAAACATACTCTCTATTGTTATTGAAATACTTCTAATTTCTTGAACAAATATGATCACTTACCGATTTTTGGTTAAAAATTCATGATATCAACAATTTGAACAAACGAGTCTCATGGTGGTCTTCAAATATCGCTATTATTTACACGGCTCGTCAAAAATGACCATAAAAAAATGTTTTAAAACTCGTCTCACACATACGGTCATTGAGCACATTCAGCTTGAATCCAATGTGAGACAAGCTAACATTCTCTTCCTATCATGTATCAACTTTAATATTAACCCAATGTAAAGAGCGTGTTTGAGAGACCGACCAACCAGCAACCGAATGTGTTTTATTATTCAGAGGACTATTTTACATAGGTCCGTAGCACGGATACATGATCCAACCAAACTTTTCCTGCGCACGGTTATGTAGTCCAATTATTATAAATTAGCTTCGACATATTTTTATTCTCGTTAGATTTGTTTGAGATTTAGATTGTGAAGACTACAGTTTTGTTCATCTCGAGAGTTATGGCGTCAAATTTCCAATAAGCAGAGTTGCGTGATCATTTACTTAGCAAATTAATAGCTTAGTAATATTTGTGGCAGATAGTTCAAATTAATAGCGTTGTTATATTTATCGCAGGTATTTCAAATTTATGGTGTTGTTTTATTTATTGCAGGTAGTTTGAATTAAAAGTGTTGTAATGTTTATTGTAGATACACCATATTTTATTACACCATATACACCACATATTTATTGCAGGTAGTCGAAATCAAAAGCACAGTTATATGTACCATAGGTAGTCATCATTCTTTTCCTCATACAAATATATTGGCTGTGTGATATATGTTACCGTCTTTCGTTTTGAAATAAAATCGTAACATGGAAGCCACCTAATTCTTAATATAAATTTTCTTTTCCTATATATATGCAACTAATGTATGGTCTGAGACAGAATCTTCCGTTTATTCAGAACGTTTTCACGAATCAATCATAGTCCTAACTTGTTAATAACGCAGACATTTTCGCCGCTCCCCGTACTTTTGTACCGATGTAGGTATTTTAACCTACTACGGCTCTCCTGCAACCATATTCTATTACACAATTAAATGTGTAGACAGCAATCAACTTTGCTACAAGTTTACAGGTAGTTCAAAGCTATAAATACTGTAAAATTATAATCCATTGAGTGCTTTATCGCCTAGTACCATCAGCTGTACAACTCTGTAAGTGTATTCATTTCAATTTTCTTACGTTACTGAGATGAAGCTAGTAGCATTTTTTGTTGTTGCCGACATGAACAAAATAAATTTCATATATGTGTTCCTAAATTTTTGTATTTATGATTATTATTTCGATTATTCCTACATGCATCTCATTACTTACTACTCCGGGATCCTTCACCATCTAAAGCGCGGGTGCGCATGTATATGTTCCAGAAGTGTAAAAAGTTCAGCGAGCCTGCTTAATTTGTACATTGAAGTTCCGAACCACTTACATGTGTTGCTCAAAAATGGTCTCCACGCAGTGTATGAGATTTATCAATTTCTGAAAGAGCTTCCAGTCATATTCTACAGTGATTCATCGCTGTAAAAAGCAGCTATTCGGGCACTTCTAGGAAAACCAGGCTATGGGCGAAAAAATGAAAAAATAGGTCGCGAATAAACTCATGAGGAAATTTAGACAATATTTCTGAAATGATGTGGACCCTTCAATATTCCAGATAATAGGCGCACTATGACATGCCCGGCCAAATAACTGGGATAAAGTCTTGCTTGGTTTGGGGATGAGGGAGTGAGGGAGGCAAAGTGGCACCTACGGACGCCAATTCTCGATGCTCTCAGATATATAAGGGCGAACCCGGCGTCAACCGGCACTTGAACACCGGTACTTGTCTCCTGCTGTTCTACTCCGTACTAGTAAGTAGCAGACCCTCGTTGTCTCCCAGAAATATATTTCCCGAACTTGAATAAAAGGAACCTTGCGTTCTTTTCGATAACAAATGTTGTGTAACATTTAGTTTTTCTTCATTTTTTGTTCAGTTGATTTTTATTCATAGCCAGTCATACGGCTCACTTTGAAATGAAATTCATAATAATTCTTCAATTCCTACACTCGAAGTGTAAATTTTTTCTGTTTTAGTCACCGAAAGGTTCAGATGATAGAATGTTCGTTCACGTTCCTTAGTGGTTGCTTTTTGTTACGCAAAAAAAAAAGAAATTTCTTTACCCTGAGCTACTTTTTAATCTATATCAGGAGAAAATGCAGTAGCATTCTTACTTAGACTTTTCTTTCTCTTGGAATTATGTTCTTGGAAGATATTTTTGATCCAACTTCGAATTTTCTCTTCTTCAGCCAAACGTCAAAATGAAGACCGCCTTTGTGCTCCTCGCTGTCGCTGTCGCCCTCGCCTCAGCTCGACGCTCGTAAGTTGATCGATGATATTTCAATTTGTTCTACTTAACGATCATTCGAAATTTGTAAGCCAGTAATTTGACTACACTTAAAAGCTTGAGCTCACAAAAATTAAATGCTTGCCGGTACTTTTCAAACATGAAGCTCCACACTTCGTGTAACAAAAATTTACAATTTTTTACTTGTCATCCTTTTCTGTACTTCATGCTTCATTCTAATTAACTATTCGAAATTCTGGGTCTAAATTTTTCTTTCAAAATTCTGAAAAAAAAAACAGGTAAGTTATCCGCAAAAAATTGAGGAAGAATTTCGATCGTTGTCTGTTGTCTGTCGCACACTTAGGTGACACTTTCTCAAGGTAATGCGATTCATTTTCTGCTGAGAAAACAGGAGACTGTATCTTATCCTAAAAACCTTCTAAATTTGAAGACACCTAGTCAGGTTGTGCAAAGTCATAATCTTGTAGTGAAAAATACTAAACTTTTCGTTAATCAACATAACTGAAGATTTTCGATTGTTTGGCTATGTTTGGTATTTTCCCACTTCGAATTTCTTTAATACTGCAACGACTCGTTTTGTCGTAAAGTGAAGATGTAAATGTCCTGTTTAGCAATCTCAAGTAAATCTTATTTTTTGGTTGCGCAGCCAAATGTGTTCGTTAGAAAATTTTGAAAACAATTGCCAATTATTTTAGCTTTGGATTGTAAGAAAAAGCACTCTCGGACTCACCCGTGCTCTAACGTTAGCTTCGATACAAATAAAATGATTGAATTTTTCATATATCAAACTAAACTTGCACTGACGGCTGAAGTATTGATCGAACATTCAAAGATAACCGCTGTTGTTTACACCTGAATAAGATTCAACCGAACTTACATAGACGAAGTCAGGTCCTGAGAATCCGCGAGCGATGTTGATGGTCAAAATCTCCACATTGGCTTACCAGTTAAACAAACATTGGCTTACCAGTAAAAAATGCTTCGCACCATGTGGCCCAGCTTTAACTCTTTAACCGCAATGTGCGACACCGGTGGCCACAGAGGCCCTTTTCATGATTCTGCTGACCGACCAGTAGTCACAAACTCACTTTTCATAAGTGCTTGATTAGAACTAAATGAAGAGACGGTCCAGTTAATGTTTGCTACTTTCAAAATTGCTCACTACAAATAACTTTAAAAATGAGTTGAACAGTGAACTTGAGTTTAAGAAATGGCGGCCAAAATGCAGCTTAGCTTAGAGATGGTTCCTGCGCGCAGGAGCCCCGAGAAACGCGCCTGCAAAGATGTCCTGAAGCCCTCGGAGGATAAGGACACCATGAGGGCCAACATGGACACTTGCATCGCAGAGCAGGACGGCCTCCAGGCCATCATTGATGGACTCAAATGTAAGTCTGAGCAACAGATTCTCCATCGTCTCTGTTTGAACTTTAATTGGCCGCTCATAAATACCTCAGCCTTATTTGCCATGGGCAAATTCGTGTACAGAATATCTGGTTGTAGAACAGAAATCTGTTCGTTTATTTTACCATCTGCGTTGTAAATTCTTATTTGTAATTTCACTGACTTATCACAATTATAATTCAGTAACTTGATTTTTTTGAGAAAGTAATTCAGAATTGTTTTAAGGGTTTATTCGCATTTCACAAATTCATTTGAACGCTTAGAGCGCTATTGAATGCTATTGCAACGGCATTGCGATGGCTAACTTGGCAATACAAAATCAAGTGTATCAAAATCAAGCTGAGAATATAGCTTGAAAAATGAAAAGATTAGCTAGCTCCACGAACTACTACTTCGAAACTTTGAATTTATGACCCAGTCCAGCTCACGTTAGTATTAAGTATATACCTTGAATTCAAAAGGAAATTCTTATCTTAACATTTGGCAATTTTTGACTAATTTTCTTATTCTGCCTGCAGCCCAAAGTGGTGAAAGCCGAGAGGGAAGCTCTGGCGAACGCCAACCAGGTGGTGGGCGTGGCAAGCGCCATGCAGGTGGCAAAGGAGGCAAGTCCATCCGTTTGCTGGAGGAGAACAACTACGCCGATGAAGCTCTTGCCCTCAAGACCTGCTTGGCTCGCCTCAATGGACACGTGAGTTGAACGTGGTTTATTCGACGTGTAAGTTGACGTTGGTTTATTCAATATGTAATTGGGCGGTGGTTTATTGGACATGGAAGTTGACGTTATCTCATTCAACATGTAAGTTGACATTGGTTTATCCGACATGTAAGTTGAAATCGGATAATTGGACATTTAAGTTAACGCTGGATTATTGGACATGTAGGATGAAGTTGATTTATTGGACAAGTTGAAGGCGGTTTTCTAAACTTGTAAGTTGACGAAAGTGTATCTAGAGTGCAAAAATAACGCTACTTAAGAGAATTCGAGTAATACTGACACTGCAGAATAAGTGATGATATATGTACATCGCGACGCCGTATCGCTATTAACAATGAAACTATCAGTAAAGTGATGTTTTTCAGAGTCGTCATTTGATGCGACCAAGACCTATTAAACGAAATTAATATTATCCTCCTGCAGATAAGTAGATTCTTTGTAAAAAAAAAATTTTCAAAAAGTAGCCCTTAAAACTGTAGAAAGGAAACAAAGCTCAAATCAGAGAAACATATTTTAAAATATTCAAAAAAGGGAGTATAATACCCACGATGCTGATTAAAGAATTTAATTTTTACTGATTTTGATAGATGATTCGGATCCTGATCAGTATTTACCAAAATTAGACACTGATTTTTATAGGTAAGCTGTCTATCGAATTTAATTCGGCGGCTCACTGTTAGCTTAGGATGAAATATTCATGAGAGAGTTTGTGAAAGGGAAATTCGTAACAACAATGCTGAATTCATCAGTCTAACAGGAAGTCTGCCTCATGTACGAAGTCCCTAAATTTTATCTCCCGTAAGATTTCCGCTGCTCATTTCTCAATAGTGGAGGAAGAACGTCGCTGACAGCAATGTTAAGACTCAAACAATCATTTTTCTGCAATACCACGTGCAGGAATCGTCAGTATATAAAATGGTTTTGCATTAGAATCCTTTAATGTTTCATGGTATTTAAATGAAGAAAAGCAATTTCTCCACTCTTCATGAAGAAATGGGGTTTCTCCACATTATGTCCTATCTGAACAGAGTACTGATCCCAGGTTCTCATATCTTATTTGTTTGTAATAGCAAATTCCCTAGGTTACAGGAATAACGTGACTCTTCTTTCGTAGCTGACCAGCTCTGGCTCCTTCGACGTGACTGCCTTCCAGTCTGAGCTGACTAGCAAGGTCTCCGGCACCGAGCAGCAGACCAACGTAGAGACCGGAATCTCCAACTGCCCCACTACGCCCCTTGACAACTTCGACGTGAGTTACATTGGGAGTTACAGTCAAGAGAACTTCTGAAGCGCAGCAGATAGCTTTTGACTCATTTTTTTAGTTTCTCTGTTTAAATAGTTTTCGTTGGGGGCACCTAGTAGTATCCATAATGAAGTTGGTTTGCATTTGAAAATATTAAGCATCATGTTCACACCATCTAAAAATTGCCGAATTCACGTGTTAGTTCGTTGCATTTTTACAGGATAAATCACACTTTGTGACTGCATTTGTTACTGAAAAATATATTCCATAGAACCTAAATATTGTGCTATGATAGGCTTCAAAGTTAGAAATTGATCCAAGTAGAGTCACTGCGTGTATACAAGTCTTAAACTTCTCTACAAATACATTAAATGGCATACAGGTTGACATTAAATTACTTCGTTAGTAAAAAACTTTGAAAAGTGTGTTGAATTAAATGTTGGAAAATTGTTTTGAGCAATAATCAATAAATTTTATTTATACCATCACCACTCTATCCACTGTTTATAGTGGCGTGTTACACTGTCTGAGAAAGTTATAGTGTAATATCAATATGATACACTGTATGTAAATGCAGGGAATATATAAATAATATTTCGCAAGCATTCGAGTCCCGACCAAATGAGAGATCGTATAATGTTAATGCGATTCCGATATTTGGTTTTAGAGTCAGAAGATAAGTCCATAATTTTATGTTGTTGCAGCACTGACGTCTGTCTCACAAACCAAGGGGCTACCCTACCTATATTAACTTCTCTCTCTCTCTGATATACTTCAAATCGGTGTGAGAACTACTTCCATGTGCTATCCTTCGCCAACGAACGAGTTAACATGACTTTTTTATTTCAGGTCCACGAGTACATGAAGTGCGTGATTTCGTACTGCGCCACCGGAGCTGCCCCCACCGAGTAAAGCGTGGCTCTGCGTCCCAACTCATTAGGTTGCGCTCTGGATTCACCAATCTTCCAGTACCCGTGCTGTTATTTTCACATTTTTTGTCTGTGCAAGGGTTTCATTGAGTCATTCGTTTAAATTCTTTAACTAATCACCTGGAATTTCGTTACAAATCTCGTAAATAAATTGTTTACCTTCTCGTGATATTTTTTGTTCCTGCGCTTGTTAGAGTAATTGTTGAACATTGATTGTAAAAAGCACACACCTCAATAATGCTGAGAATATTCTGATTTCTCATGAGCAGCAATGTCCACTCGATCTGGCTCGGACAAGTCATGGAGTTGACTTGTTTACGTCGGTATAAATACTCGTACAAGTTTACTATTTTGCTTCTCTGGAAAACATCATTTTCATTCAATTTCACTATTTAACGTAATAAGGGAGGAAATATTTTTCTAAAGTGTTTTATAATGGCTTTTCCCGCCTTTACCGACAGACATTTGGTGTCTGAGCACATTCAAGATGAAAAGTTAAAAAAGGATAAATGAATAACTTATTTCTTCAAACAGTGCGGAAATTTTTTAAACTTTTGCAATTTTTATTATTATACGAGGTTACCAAATATATGACCAATTACTGACGGACGAACATTATCTGTTGTTGAGAGTATCGTTAATTAGCGACAAACTATCAACACTTTGATTATGATGGAAACATTTCAATTTGCATCTAAGCTGATACCTTACATATCACGGCCCTTTTGAAGAGCCGTTGTGGAACTTCGTAGATAGAGCATAACACGAAGTACTATCAGAAGAACTAATACGCAGGTAGCTATACCTATCTAACTATCGGCGAAAACCGTTCACTTGATACTTTTATTTTACCGATTTCGCATTTCAAGCCAATCAAGTACGTTAATTTATGATGTAACAGTGACGTCAAATTACTGTAATAAGCAAGAGTGAAATGTGTCACACAGTTAC
This sequence comes from Platorchestia sp. MABIK, assembly GCA_014220935.1. NCBI lineage: Eukaryota > Metazoa > Arthropoda > Malacostraca > Amphipoda > Talitridae > Platorchestia > Platorchestia sp. MABIK. Next base: position 80,659 of record JACJUY010003127.1, on the reverse strand, counting down.
TAAACGTGACTGATATTTGCAGTAAAATCGTTTATTTCGTGAGAAATAGAAGCCGAAACTGTGGCAATATTTATTAGGCTAAATATGGGTTCTCTTTCACATTGTCTTTTGTGCGAGAGTAGTCATGGGACTCGCGAGGTTTGCGTAACTTGCGACTGTGATGTCATGTGAGTCATGGTGACCATTTTGCGACTGTGCTGTCATGCGAGTCATGGTGACCATTTTGCGACTGTGATGTCATGTGAGTCATGGTGACCATTTTGCGTCTGTGATGTCATGTGAGTCATGGTGACCATTTTGCGACTGTGATGTCATGCGAGTCATGGTGACCATTTTGCGTCTGTGATGTCATGCGAGTCATGGTGACCATTTTGCGTCTGTGATGTCATGTGAGTCATGGTGAGCATTTTGCGACTGTGATTTCATGTGAGTCATGGTGACCATTTTGCGTCTGTGATGTCATGTGAGTCATGGTGACCATCTTGCGTCAGTGATGTCATGTGAGTCATGGTGAGGATTTTGTGACTGTGATGTAAAGTGAGTGACGGATAACTGTTTATGACTGTGATGTCATGTGATTGCTGTCTTTTTAAAATAGTATTTAGAAGTACGTTTGTGTTGAAAAAGAATCAAATTCAGCTTTTGTGCATATGTTGAAACGATGTTAGAAAAGTGGAAGAACCCTGAGCAAAAGTTTGTACAAGTCTAGCGAATGGCGATCTGGGTGTAGTTCCCAATATTGTGAAGTGGTTGGAAGAAACTGGCTGTAGTTGCTCTTAGATGAGAAATTTTCACTAAGCATTGAAGAGCTTTATGCTTGTGGAAAATGTCCGACAAATTCCGAAATGTGGATGAGAAACATGAAGTCCGAATTGCACGTAAAAAGCCGCCCGAAAGAAGAGTGTTGTTCGCGGAATATCTTAAGGTATTTGCCCGCAAATAGTACTGGAAAGTCTTCTAACTTTATCCGAAAGGCTAACGCAAGCAAGACTGCTGAATCACCCACGTGGACAAAGCACGCACCCACCCATTAATAAACGAACGAGAAACCGTTCTTGATTGAAACCGTTTTCGAGGCAAAAATAACGGGTATTTAATTTGGTTAAATGATTGAAATGAGGCTGTGAAGGAACGAGTCATTGGTTAATTGATTAGAGTTCCACTCTGATTAAGGTAATGCTCTGATAGAGCACTTCATACGGAAAGACCTACTCTGGCTACACCATAGTTGGGGCAAGCGTAATATTAAGTGCACGAAATACTGCTGACTTCCGGTTGGATAATGGAATTAAATAAATCACAGTATTCATCAGTAAAAAAAAGACTCGATCAATTGAAAATCTATTATTTCATCCCTTGAAATTTCATGTAATGATTATTTACAGTAGTAATTCAACACTGAGGCTTTGTCTCTGCCTACTGTTCATTTCGGTGCTTAAGTCTGCAAACATACATTTTGCATGTTAATGCTTAGGTTGAACACAAGCATGAGCCTAAAACCCTTTTGGCTAGAATAACACCCGTCAAAAGTTATTACTGCAAGTGGTTCGTGAGACAGTAGTGAAATTACTTATCGGATGCTACACCTTCCCAACTCCAGCAACGAAACAAATAGTGATCGAACAAATCGCAACTCTGGCTTCCAAAGTCAATTGTTGACCTTGTAACGAACTGCGTAGACATTACCTTTCCACGAACTGTTCAACCAAAAGGAAATAATCACCGGTGTTTGTGTCGAAGCCGTACATTGGGATGAGACGCAAGATTCAACGCTTCTTCCACCCCCCGTCTCTTCCCTCCTTCTTCAGATACATATAAAGCTGGACCAAAACGTTCTCAGGCACATCAGTATTGGTTGTAGTCTACCGCTGTTCTGCTCCTGTAACTTCGGCGTAAGTAAAGAATTACATAAATATACTTGTTAAAACATATCTTAGACATGTGTCAAATTAAGTAATTTGGAGTGGATAGAGGACAGTCTCTTAGACTAAAATTACATCAAATCACAGGGTTTGTACACGTTTCAACTTGACGCTAAACAAAAAGCAAACTATTCAAATTGTAAAACTGCTTTGATAAAAGAAATTGCAATTTCAATAACATGTGCCACATCGTGAAATCAAGTAAGAATGAAATTACCTTTGTGAAACCATGCAGTGAAGAAAATTGTTTGTTTTTAGGCTTAAATTTTGCCATTCAGTTCTGTTCGCAAACAAATCAACCTTGATTGAATTCGTCCTTCAGAACAACATCCAAGAAAAATGAAGAGTTTGTTCCTGCTGCTTACGGTGGTGGCAGCTGCGTCTGCTCACCGAGGACGCTGGTGAGTGAGATGCTCTATTTAAAACATTTGAATGTATCATGTTTCATGCATCTTAAATTTGATGCTGCAAAGTTTCAGGCATAGTAGCATAAGGCTTCAGATTTTCAAAATAGTGTCGTCCCTCGGTACATCTTGGTCCAATGTATCGCTGTGATTATCAGCATCTTTGTGTATTTTTGAATTGTTGATTTCCCACCGTGTCGCAGAAAGCTGCGGTGCATGGAAGTATTTAAATTTCGAAATTTTTCAGTGTTATAAAGGTAAAATAAGCTATTTTGATCGTAAGAAAAGCAAAAAACTAAAGGGAAAGACAAATTAAAAAATGAACTGGGAAAAATTTGTCAAGAAACAAAATAATGCACGCATTGCACAAGGCTTGTGTTTGAAAAACACCGCCACCCGAACCTATACGGCACGCATTGTGGCTTGACGGATGGACACCAACGTAACAAAGCTTTGTCTGTTTCCTGAGCACTGATAGACTCGTGGAAATGGGTTGATAACAGTTGGAGGGACGTTTATAAAATTTTAAAACATAAGTAAGTTAAAAACTGTGTAGAGTATCTCCACTTCAAGAATTTTTACTTATCGCTGGTGGGACTGGTTCTTAATATACACGTAATAACCGAAGGACGAACACACTGACATCTTAGGAGTCATGAAAACGACTCATTCTTATGGCAAGTTTTCTTTTGATTGTCATTGTTAATTTTCACTTGGGACTCATAATTTTTGGATTTCCTGATCGCCCTGCGCTACAAAACATTTTCAAACGCTTCAACAAAAAGAAGTATGTAAGAGTTTGAACCTAGAAAATCTCACTTTCTAATAATTATTTCATTCCATTTCACAGTTGAATAAAGTTCGAGATTTATCAGAAATGAGTGACACACGCGGACTGCGGTAACTACATATTCACTTTTCTGATCGAATTCACTTCTGAATGAGTAAAACTCGTCCTCATATGATAATGTAATTCCCCCAATCACACAAACACACACCGATCTCAGGTCACGGTGACTTCAATAAATCGTAAAAATGAACGGAAATTTTAGTATAGTAAACAAAAAGCAAATAGTAAACAACAGCAAACAGTATAGTAATCAGCAATATCATTAAGCTTAGTTGAGTAAACAGTAATAAAATTACTAGTAAAAACAGTAAATAGTAATAGTATGCAATTAGTAGTAACAGTGATAATCCTTGTGGTAATAATCGCATTAACAGAAACATTTTGTTTCTTTTTAACGTTCCTTATATTTTGGGAGAGATTGGGTTGATCATTTTCAAATTAAACGAGAACATCGATGGCCTTGAATCATTAAATGTGCGTCAAAGCAAAATAAAAACCAGTCGCGTTTCTTCTGAGATGCTAGTTGCCAACCAGATGAGAATCATGTACTGATTATAGCAAAATCTTAAGAACAGACAATTTTGGTGAGCAAGACTGTTCAGTCAGTAAACTTAATTGGAATGAATGAATTATTGAATTTAATTTTGAAAATTTGCTTGGATATAATTTTGTGTTAAAATTTTCCTAATGAGAATTCGCGCGCTGTAAATGCAGGGCCACCGAGCGTCTCTGTAAAACCATTGGTTTCGAGGAAAAACTAACGACAAAGAACAATAGACTTCAAGTATAAATTTATAATATGTTTGAGCGATTTCAGCCTAAAGAGTCCTTGACTTTCACGCTTGTGTGTGCGGCAATATCTATCATTACACAACAAAGTAATGTTGATGTTCGACCTCCCATAAATCTAAGTCTCCTTCATGATTGGAATTCGAACAACGTATTTTACATCAGGTCTGACCATTGTAAGAATTGTAATGCATATTAAAATGTCAAAATGCTTTCTCTCACAAAAGTTTTCTCTTATAAAAGCTTTCTCCCTTTATTCACGTAGAAACTTTTATGTTTTCAATCCATCAAAAATATATTCAAGTGAACTTAAATTACAGCGTGAAAATACACGTAAATTTTCAAAAGCAATTGTTAACTGCTTCTTAAACATGATCTCATTGTTTTATTTCATTGTGAATTTTCAGCTTGAATCTATTCAAAAACTCCGCTAGCGTCCTATTGCAGTGACATCCTCGGAAATGGCTTCACAAAACCAAAATTTCAGGCTAGAGAGTAGGAGCAAAACACTTGCTGGGTGTCAGGAACGGCGCGCACTTCAAAACTTATTGGGTCTCGTTGAATTTGTGCTAATATTTGACGGTTTAGGTCCCCTGAGGAGCGGGCTTGCTTCGATGTCATGAAGCCCGATGGCGGCTTCGAAAACATGAAGGCCAACTTGGACACCTGCATCGCAGAGCAGGACGGTCTCCAGGCCATCATTGACGGTCTCAAACGTGAGTTTCAGTCTCCTGTTTTGCAGCACGTCAGATATCTAAAAAATTTAGATAAATGTCTGTCGGACTATGATAATGTGACAGTGTAATTAAATTGTTCTATGTACGCATGTTAAAAGTTGCCTTCTATCAAAATTTAAAATGGACATTGGAACCAAAATAACAATAAAATACCAACTTATAATCATTTAGTTTAACAAATCTGATGTTATAGTTGATGTTTTCCTCGTTACTTTATCTCTCAAGCAAAAAAAATATTATCTCTTATCTCTTTCTATTCATCAGTGCAGATTGAGAACCTAGCAATGAAACGAAATTATAATTGGGAACTGTCACACAGAGTGTTGCGTACGACGCAGAATAAAAACTATTACCGGGTATATTTTAAACCTACTTCATACCAGGCTATTTCTCTGGTGCATACAACGATGTATTTTTCTAGCCAAGTATTTTACTTTAGTTCAACTGAGCGATTTTTAATTGAATGTAATTTGAACTCTGCGTAAGTAAAACCTTTCCACGAATCTTAGAAATATTCTCAACCGAGGAATTGCGAGTTGTACCAGCCCTAAAAACACAGATATACATGGCCCATGGGGAAAGACAATGTTCGTAGCTTAATAAAAACTGTACGTAGTACTTTAACATCATTGAGCATTTAGCATAAGTATGTGTTCTGCCTAACATAGCTCCGAAAGCGCGCATGATAGATGTGTTAACCTGGAATAACCTGCTGTACGTGTTAAGCCCTGAACCTATCCACCCATTCGCCTTGCTGCAGCTGAAGGAGGAGAGAGCGATGGTGAAGGCGAGCAGGGAAGACGCGGCGGGCGCGGTGGGCGCGGCGGACGACATCACAGAGGCACCTTCGACTTGCTGGAGGAGAACGGCCACGCTGACGCTGCTCTCGCTCTCAGGATCTGCGTCGCGCGAGCGCATGGACATGTTAGTTGTATAGGAGACCGCAGTGCTCTTGTATAGGATGCGGCAGTCAGTCCTGTATTTTCGAGGAGGCTGTGGAAACATAAAAATGGAGGATTGACTGCTGCACCCTGTGGATGGCAGAAAGCTCGCGGTTTTCACATAGTTTGCCTATTCATTTAAAATGTAAAACTAATTAATTTTACCACTAATTAATTAGTGGTAAAACTAATTAGGCCCACTAATTTTAGAGCGTGACTGTTTTCCTCGAGCAATGAATTTTAAAATGCGCGAGCTGGGAGAGAATCTCATAATTGAAGCATTTCATTATGCTGCGTATCATAAACTTCGGTAGAGAACTAAGATGCTTGTTAATGCATTGGCTCAAATAAATATGAATTGATTTTGATTGCTCAGCGGTGAGTTCCTGAAAAACATGATTAGGACATTCATTCAGTAAGTCAAGTTGTGCAAGAGTTTTAGAATCATTTCATTTACTTGAGCACCACGAATCTTGCTTCTCAGGTGAACTCGGATGACTCCTTCAACATCGCCAGCTTCCAGGACGGCGTGCGCACGAAGGTGGCGGGCGCTGAACAAGAAGCTAACGTGCTCCTCGGACTTGGCAACTGCCCCACTGATGCCCTCACTAACTTCAAGGTATGTGAACATACATTTGTCAAATGAACGAAATTTCTATTTCACGTTCTCAAAAACTACGTCTTTGTACCGGACTTCTGCATAGCAGATGAAGATGTGATTTTAATTGGCGAAAACGTCTAAATTTGCATCTCCATAGCTGGATTCCACGTTTCACTTTTTGAGACATTTAGCCGTAGTGCATTTATATTTATAAGTGGTTTTCATCGCCTGAACCTGATGTACAGTGCACCATCACACGCGAATTGAATGAGTAACGATGCGTTCTTCTTTTCCATCTACAATGTAATATTATTAATGACCAAAGAGTATAAAAAAGCGACAAAAAAGGACTCAACCTCAACTTTTCATTTTGAAAATGCCCTTCGGTCAATGATATTTGTTTACAATCATATTTTCGAAGACTAAGAAAGGGAATATTCACTCCAGCTGTCATTCTAAAATTGTCATTCTGACTTCCATCACGCCTTTCTTTCATTCATCAGTTATGTTTTTAGACATTTGTGACCTCATCTCTTACGTGTAGTAAATTTGTTCTCGCAAATACTGTTACTTTTTTTTATTTTTAAACATAAATAGATGGGGTCTAACTCAAATCCTATTACATATTGATAACCTTAGGATCTGACGTAAGCGATTTTACTTTCGTTCTAAGAATTGCAACTGGTAGTCTGGTGCATTTTACGGACTATACACCCAACATGCATGATCAATTCACCTGAAATAATTTCACATCAGGTGAATTGGTATTGGTTTAACCAAACGATGTATTTTTTACGATGTAGTCAGGTTTAACCTTTCGATGTTTTTTTTGTGGCTCAGGTTCGCGATTACATGAAGTGCGTGCAGGCGTACTGCGCCACTGGAGAAGCTCCAGTCGCCGAGTAACGTCTTCCAGCGAAGGAAATTCCAGACCTGTTGCTGCCAATCTTGATGGCACTATTCTCATGCTGGCCCATTTGTGTCCATGGTTAACAGTGTTTTTTTTTGTTCGTCTATTCCAGATAAAATGAAAAAGTTTGTTATCATAATTAATTTGATTTTTTATTTCATTCATTAATGAATGAATTGTTTAATTCATTAATTGAATTAAATTGTTTAAAATGTTTAATTGAATAAAATTTTACTCGTTTGCAATTTTATTTTGATACCCTGTTATAAATTTTGATTCTCGTGCTAAGAACTATACAGCGAAGCACGAATATTATTCATGTGCGTGTATAGACTACAAGTATAGGCCATTTTATCAATTTATATAGTCTTTCTGTACCGACTGAAAAATTCCCAAAAATACTTGAATAATATGATAGTATGATAGTATGTGATTTACCTAATGCCCCATGCAATTATCTTGGAGTACGAAAAATGTGGATACCATAACTCTTTCAGACCAGTAATACAAATTTGAAGAATTATATTACCGTTGATCATATTTTCAGCACTTAATATAGTACAGGTTTGCGATGGGATTGATGCTTAATTATGTCGTGATGAGATACTTAGGCCACCAGAATATACTGCAATAAACTAATTAGCGATACCAGTGTTGGCCGCTGCTGGGTAAAATGTGATGGAAATTGTAAAAAAAAATTGAAAAGTAGCATTTACTGTACTCTTTAGTTTGGTTCAGCTTAATGATGCATTTGGCAGAGAACACGAGGAGCAATCATTAATAATTGTCAGACGTCGGCAGTACGTTGGACTACTGATGCTGTTTAAAAGTATTTTGCTGAACAGTGTAGATAAACATTCCTGCTTCCTCAATCGTTTTTAGGGTTAACTTGAGGTTGAATATCCTAGTTATAAATTTGTTGATTGAGGTTGAATATCCTAGTTATTAACATATTGAGTTTTAAGAACACCGCCGTAAGATAAACGGCCGAAAATATATAGCCTTGTAAGAGTTGTGCACATATAGGTAAAACACGTAGACAGAGAATGCACATTTATTTTTTTGGTTGGCAAATGGGAATTGAAAACTTGCATTCTATGCACTTCTCCAAGTCAGTGAAAATTTAACAAGTATGATGTATCTGGACTATTTCTTTTAGAAGCTTAGGTATCTTTAATTTTTAAATAACGAATATAATCCTATCACTGACCGAAACGTTAAACAGTGTTCCAATTTGAGCCCCAATTCTTTAGGTAGTACACGTCAAACTTACTGGTAGGGGTATAATTGATATTGTTACCGTGTGCACTGTAATGTACCTCAACCTATCTGTGAATACATTGCTCGTGACGTGTCATTTGGTGGTATTACTTAGTGCTTTGAGAGAATGTGGCTCTAGAACATCTGCCCTTTTAAACGTGTATTTAACCCTACTCTTGATTTTTTTCAGTAATTCCTGTAGAGTAGCAGGGAAAAATGATATATAAAGAATTAGTAATAGGATAGAAAATAGAAAGTAGCAGAGAGGATCCCGTCGGAGATGCCAATGTTAGCGAGGTTTTCACTGGTAGCGAGGTACATTTTCAACTGTGATATCTAAAAAATTTTTGTTAAACGTGATTTTAGTTAAAATTTTTATTAAATAACATTTATTCATTTCATTCACTCATGAAAATTCCATTCTTTCTCGAAGAAAACAGTGCAACTGCAACGTTGATCCACACCTTCGATCCGGTAAATTTTATTTACAACTGACTTAAAGATTCCTGTTTTCATCTGGAATCCATTGGAAAACAACTCGATTTAGCTTGTGACGGTAACTATGTAGTAGAGCTTTGGGATAACTAAGGTGAGCAAATGGGACACCTAAATTGTCTGGGAAAATTTGAACCATGTTCTCTTTGGAAATGTTTCAAAATTATAATTAAAAACGAAAGAGCAGCACAACCAACATTATATTTTATTTTATGATCTGGATAAGACCTAATTTCAAATGTTATGATTACAGGAAATTCTGTGAAAATTATTTTTCTGGAAAAAAATGTACTCACATGAAAAGTAATATTGTCTCAATATTCCAAAATGGAATATACGCTGTATGCGATTTTCAATTTGTTATAACAATTGGGTATGTACTGTAACTATTATTTAGGTTTGGTTTGAGTCTGAAAATGAATTAGAAATCTAGAAACTGAGATATAAACTGATAAACTTTCAAATTCATCAAAGTGCTCTCTGACTGCAGAAACGGGGGTTTTGTTAATGGTTAATCAGTTCTCAAATAATGTTCACAAACTCTGGTGCGAAGAGTACGAGACGAACATCCAATATATTCTCGTGCACAATGTGCACCACTAAACTTATAAACATGAGTAGCGTGCATTCCGGTAGAAGGGTTATTTTTGTTATTGAAGAAATTATGAAATTGTTCACCAAAATAGCTTTGAAACGTATACTGGGAGAAAAAGTATTGGACCTTTTCCATATAAGCCGCGCCACTAATGCAACACATAAGTTCATTCACTTGTAACTTTCGAAATGATGCACCTACCGTCTTCAAATTTCTCTCAAACAAAAGATTAAAACATTCTTTCGTTTGAGAGTGAGTAATTTGAAGTCGACTGGTACATCATTTCGAAAGTTACAAGTGGGTGAACTTATGTGTTGCATTAGTATAGGGGCTTAGCTGGAAAAGATGATATATTGGCGCACGTAAAAATTTTCATTGCTTTTTCTTTAAGAGTAGTTACCGAACAAATTTGTTTTACATTTATTGTGTAAGAAATATACGCAATTCAAATTAAATCATATTTGATTCTACAGAAATTAATGCCACTTAATAATTTCAAAGGGTGAAAAAAGTTTTCGTACATTAAAAGTTACGAGTTTCAAAACTTCAGATTGTTGCGGCATTTTGGAGCAGAATGTTTTAACTCCCACGGTTAACTTTAAATTAAACATGAACCCATTCCTCAATTGCTAGTATAACACGAGAAGGTTCCGACCATGGCAAGATGTAAAGAATTAACTATTTCACAAAAAAGCTGATTGCAACGCTTTGGGAAAATGCAAAAAGTTACAGGAAGATATTGAGTAACGCGAGCATTCTTTTTGCTACAGTTAATTCATTCCTTTCAAGGTTTAAAAGACGCAACACGGTTGAAACCAAAGAAGAACAGATGCTCCAAAAAAAGATTTCTCCAAGATTATTAATAAAATTAAAACGCAGATTCAACAAAATGCAAGGGCTTCTCGTCACGAACTGCTGGATGATTTTCTTTTATCGGGAATTAGTATAACCAAACGAACAATAGTTGATGAAATTCACCGGAACAATCTAACGTCGAGGAAAACTCCACCACTGTTGAAACCACACAGAGATGCAAAGTTGCAATTCATTAGACAACGTTAGGATGAGGGAAATTCTCTTTGGGAAAGAGTAATATGGACAGACGAAACTAAAATGAGTTGTTTGGTCATAATTATCGCAATTGTGCGCGGAGGAAAAATGGCGATCTACTTACTAAAGCACAACGTAATTGAGAGCAATCTGCCAGACAATCTTGCACAGTTTTTGGAGCGAACATTCCCAAAATTATACACTATTCTTTTGAATACTCAAGTGAGTTTTTTAAAATTCAAAGGGAAAATTAGGTAATAAAATTCTAGGCCAAATGGAAGCCAGTATTATAACCGAGGAGACTAAACCATAGAGATAAGATATGTACTAACTCCTGTAGAGTCCACAGGACCGAGCTGTTCATTGAACGCGACCTGTATGTAGCATCCTCCTGCGCTTGGCCTGTAGGTTTAATTCTTAACACTTTGATTGCAGCAGGTAAAACTGAAGTTTAATATTTAACTCAATTTCAAAGTTTATTGTATCATAGTAAGCCATGTCGAAAATACCAAACGTTACCTGGATCGCGCCATCAACTAGTTTCAATTGAGTATTTATGAAATTAGAAATTGTAGCTTCTGGCCGGTCAGTTGCGTTATAAAAACTCTGTCAGTGACCACCGGTGGCCCACGTCACAGTCAAAATGTTGAACTATTTCATATACCACAAGCGACGTATCCGTAACATATAATTCGGTGGAATAGTGAGAGCAGAGCTCTGAAGATATTTTCGATAGCAGCTTATGATGTCTGGAAGGGAATTTCACTCATGTTTCTATTTTGCAGTTCAATGAATAGTAATTTACCTTGCCATGCGCGGAAAAAGTTGGGTAACTGCAAACATCGCTTAGACAACTTGAATCAGAGGAACTTTGGTACAACCTTGAGAGCCTCACAGTTAGCAATCAGAGCAATTTTTAAATTTGATTTTCCAGCATACGGTGGAGGATTCCACGTGCTTTCTGAAAAAACCCATAGCCAACCTCGCCATAGAGCAGTCTGCTAAACTATGAAAATCCTCAGGGAACCGGAATGCGCCTAACAAAAACGAAATAGCAAGATAAGCCACATTGAACATTTTCTCATGCTCTGAATAAAACCCAATTTCAAGCATTTTTCCCATTGGCCATCAACAATAGGTTTTTTAACAATTAAAGATGCAATTACAATGTCTTCAACGCTTTATTTTGTTTCGTCGGCGCTCACGAACGCTAACTCTTAGCTAAATTTCAGAGCCTCTACAGATTATGCAGGGCAGTGAAACACTTTGCTATAAATTGGGAAAGAATTTATTTGAACAACAATGGTAATCTCAGGGAGCCGAAATGCTCAAAAAAATGAAAGAGCAAGACAAGCCACCTTGAACATTGTCTTAAGCTCTAAATAAAATTCGATTTCAAGTGTTTCTGCCATAGGCCATCATCAATATATTTATTCTAATTAAAGATACAATTACAGTGTCTTCAATGCTTTATTTTATCTCGTCGGCGTTCACGCACTCTAACACTTAACGAAACTCCAGCGCCTCTACAGATTATGCAGGGCAGTGAAACACTTTGCTATAAATTGGGAAATAATTTATTTGAACAACAATGATAATAGTCCATTCCAATTCGATGCTACTATTTGGATGACTTGAAATTTCAACTCTGATACTGGTGAAACATTTTAGCTTCAGGTCGTAGTTGCAGGCTCAGTTGGGTTTGTCAGTCGGTGCTTCTCCAGTGGCGCAGTAGGCGACCACGCACTTCCCGTACTCCATCATCTGCGATTGGAAGAGAAAAATGGTTCAGAATAATTGCTAAGAATCAAAATTCCTTACACTGCTTATAGTTTTGAAGAAGATTTGGCAATTATCGAGGGCAATGTTATTTTCGCCTTAACGAGAAGAATTTTTCATCAATTTGTTTGAGAATCATTTTTCAAGGGAACTAGTGATTTTCGATTAGAATTTGGTCTTTAAATTAATTCCCTCTAATTTTGAATCTTGTGGTGTTAATTCAATACTTGTGCAGAATTCATTCAGAAACAAAAGAAATGTGAATTTAGCACTGTTGATAAAATCATATCATCTCAGATTTATGCATATAACAACTACAAGAACCTTGGAATGTTTCCTAAGAACTGGACAAAATTAAACTGGCAAGTAATACTGTGCGTTGATGTACTCGTACACACATGCGTATCGCAATGCCCATGTCAATTATCGAAATTATCGGAATAAATGATAGAGAGAACACGGAAAAAAATTAATTTCTTGTATTAGGTTTGATCATGCATGTAAATATGAGTTAAAACAGAAAACAAAAGAAGAAACATTCATTTCCAAAAAAATTGATATAGGAAATGCGTTATAGAAGTTACATTTTAAAGATTTCTTACTATGAAGGTCGTTAATTAATAGATAAACTATGAGAGGTGGATAATAGCTGAGTCAAGAGTTAATACTATTCATGGGAGAAACAAAATGAATTTATTCTCTTAAACAATTTACATTAAGCATTAAGTCTGACGCTTATAAGTACTTTAAATACTATTTGAAAATGCTTCGGAGGATGTTCGCCAGTAGTTAGAGAAAAAAAGAAACACTCTACTGTGCAGACTAAAATACCGTCCTAAATAATTTTCAAGTAATGAGTTAAGTTTGGCCAAAAGTAAGTTACAAAAAACATAGCACAAGACGAGCGTCTAAAACAAACATACAAACATACACGCAAAAATAAATTTCAGAGCTTATTCACTGTACGATGAGTGAGATGAAGTCGTCCTAAGCTCAAATTTTGCTAATTTTCATTTACCTAGGTACATTTTGGGATGCAGAAACGTGCGACGCTCGTTGGGGTAGCAATAGACCTCATTTTAAAACAGTAGGCCAATGTATTAATTTAATTGACTGAAATATAGAGTAATTTCTGATTAAAAGTTCAATACTAACTAGTCGCACAGCGCTTAGGGAAATGTAATGGTCAAGACTTTCAAATTTAATTTTTCTACCGTAAAAAACGAAACACTTCACCCTGCTAAATTGAACTGACGACTGTATTGCTCAGTGTAGTGGTTAGAATAAAAATATATATAAAAAAATACTTCAATAATACAAAAATGATCCAGTTTCCAATTTTCTGAAAGAATTAATGAAAGCCAAAACAGCATTGACATCATAAACTTCCTGGTGCTGATAAAATGTTATGCACTTCTTGCAGTGAAAAAAATAAGTATTTTTATACGTGTAATAAATATCGGATACTTTTTGAAGTACTCACATCGAAGTTATCGAGGGGAGTGGTGGGGCAATTGTCGAGTCCCAGCTGCGTGTTGGCCTCCTGCTCTGTGCCGGCGACTTTAGCGAGGATGTCTGCCTTGATCTTTTCCACATCAAACTGGTCATTGACCAACTGCAAATGAGATATTGAACATTTGTAGATCGAACGAAAGTGAATCATGAGAGTAATTTGGGTTAGTTCTCCAAATACGTTTAGTGGATCAGGCAACAAAACATTGTTGGGAAAAGAATCATTTACAACATTAAGCCACGAAACACTGTAGTGATCAGAATAACTTACTACATTAAGCCACGAAACGTGGTTGTGATCAGAATAACTTACTACATCAGCCACAAAACACGGTTGTGATCAGAATAATTCACAAATCAAGCCACAAAACATGGTTGTGATCAGAATAATTCACTACATCAAGCCACAAAACACGGTTGTGATCAGAATGATTTAGTACATCAAGCCTCAAAATACAGCAGTAATCAGAATAAATCTTAGCGATGATGACGTCTATGTTTGCGTTATTATTTTAGCGAGGATTTACTATTTTATCCATGAAATGACATCATGCAAAAAATATTAGCTGGAATTTTGTATCGTATTCTAAGGTATAAAATCACAATAAAACGGAATTTTCACGGTAGAATAATACCTGTAAAGAACGAAGTTTTTCAAAAAATTGCAATTTGGAGAACTTGAAAAAAATATCACAATGATTTACTCACATATCCCTTCTTGTCGGCGATGCATTTCTTGAGAGTAAGAGCCTGCTCTTCGAAGCCAGCAGATGTCAGGAAGCGGTAGAGAGCTTTTCCTTTGGGCCCTACCTCTCCCTCTGAAGGGCCTTCGGCTGATAGGAGATTATTGACGATTAACAAAGACATTAGTCAATATCGATTGATATTTGATTAGTTTACCATCGCTTCAATATGTAAGAAATACAATGCTACGGAAAAAATAGTTCAGTCTGCTTTGATATGTGCCTAGATGAGCTGTACCGGACATGCTCGCTCAGCGTACAGTATTTCTCCGCTTGCCAGCTTCATTAACGAAAAGTAGCGAACGGTATCGCACGTCGAATGAAATTAACGAAGTCAGAATTGAGTGAATGTTTAGCTTTATATTTGCGTCGAAGCCATAAATGAGTGATCTCAAAATTGTAGCCCCATTCGCTTCACTACGATCACCAAATGGTTCTTTTTATAGCCAGCTGTCACACTTCTTCTTCCAAATGAAACATCGCTCAACCAAACAAGGTTAATTTTTTTAAATTAATTTTCCTAAGTCCATGCGTCGAGGTCTCATTTTCTGGGTAATTTGTCTATGCAACAACATTCGATTGCAATTTCAGAGCAAGTCGTAAATCAATAGCGCGTATGAAAACACTCGATAAACGGTGAATTTTCGGACAATGTAGGCTAGGCCAGTGCGCTAAAAATTTTTCACGGGAAGATTAAATGAACATTAAATTTATCCAAGACGTTTTCTTAACATCAATGTTATTGAGAATCTTAGTAAACGCAGGTACAAAATATCCCATTGTTGAAAATGAGGTCTTATTTCATCTTATCCTCATCTTTGTATAATAAAAATTAAATAGCAAATATTTTAAAGCAATTGCTATATGTGTACAGCTTGAGAGACAATAAAATTTCAAAGCAGTTGCCTTACGGGTGAGACCGTCGATGATGGCCTGGACTCCATCTTGCTCAGCAATGCATGCCGTCACGATTTCCTTGATTGCCTCCTTGTCAACTTTGGCCTTCATCGCCTCGTAGCAGGCACGGTACTCTGGTGTCTTTCTGTTACAAAGCACCAGAGACTTATAACAATTAAAATTTCTAACTGGGTAAATTTTTGAACAAATAACAACTGTCATAACTCAACTGTAAAAAAAATTCACGGGAGCAGTTCAGTTTTCTGACAGAAAGTCTGAAGCACATTCAGGACAACAGCAGAGCATTGTTGTAGACAGTTGTTTACTTTATTGATTTAACTGAATAGTTCGACTGCATAACTAACGAACATATCTGCAGACATCCAGAGTGCCCTCATTATACACAAGAGACGTAAGTTAAAGCTTTACATATCAGGGCGGTTACTCACGGGAATTTGGGTGGAGAACGAGCGGCTGCGAGGGCCACGCAAGCCACGAGAAAGACAACCACGGATTTCATCTTGATCTCAGAACGGGTACCTGGGAAAGTCATCAATGTAAAGCATGAATGACTTTACAAACGTCAAGTTCTAATTGTTGCATTGAATGATGATCGTAATCTGAGAGACATTTTCTTGGGCAAAGCCAGAGCATGGCTATCTTAGGGTAGAAATAAGTACTCAATGCCTAAAAATGTTCTCTATGAAGTAGATGTTTTATTCTTGGTTATTCTAAGTCCCTATGAGAAAAATTTTCAGTGTGATATAACAGTATTAGCTTAGGATAAAAGGTGATTTTAACATGCAAACATGAACAAAACTTTGTTTCCATCATCCCAGCTGAAAATCGGATCAGAAACTGTTCCGACTGTAACATGGTAAAATCAAAATAATTAGTAACAAAATTTGCAACGTTGACTAGCTGAGTTTAGCGGCAAAAGAGCACGTGCGTGTGATGAGCGGGATACTGGAGACGCTGGCACGAAGAAGTGAACACGCTTCAACTGCACCTTAGTCGTGGTTGTGCTCATGTCTAGCATAACACGCGTAATTTCATAAAATTATACACTTTTTATTATTATGGGTTTGATCAAGTGAAATAAGGAATTCGTACTTCATTCCAACGATTTTCAAACTTTTTGCTGCTTTGATTAACTGATTGCAGAGCAACATTTTGAATTTTTTTTAAATTTGTTTTCAATCAAGGCTTAATTTATCATTTACTGAAGTTTTAATGAAAAGTACATTTCAGTTTTCGCTGATGTCCTGACAAGAATTCATAAAGAAGTTCTTAGAATTAAGAATAAAAATTCAGTCAATCTCTTCAATTGCTGAAGAATCCTATAGGTGATCGACTAAGATATGACGCATTCAACTAGAGTGTTGGGCTATGCACTGTTGGTTTCTCCAACTCTATTCATTGGCAGCTGACCAAACTCGTTCGGAGATGCTTCTAAATGCATTCTACTGAAATTTTAGTCCAACTTAACTCAACATAAAATACATGGTTAATACTTTGTCATTTGAAAAGTCATGAAAAAAGTCAGTTAAGGCGATCATAACAATGCGCACACGATGAACGTTCTATTTCAATGTGCCTGATTTTTTGCGTTGTGTTATTGAATTGAAATCGATGTCTGGTATTAGTATAATTTCTTTTATGAGCTCACGTGAAATTGACGCAAACCGATAAATATGACAAAATAATAATCAACCAAAATTTAAAGTTGACGAAAAAATCACACAAAGTAGGCGTCCTATTAAAGTTGAGGTCTATGCAGTATTCTCTGAAATTTTTGTAACCTCTTCTCATCAATGTGTAAATTCAAAAATAAAAACACTATAATTTTAAGAAAGAAAAAATTCTATCATGAGTAAATTCTGTTAAAATAAGCCTCACACACACATTCTTAACACCCGTAGTAAAATCCCCTTGCGCATTATATATTTTGAAGTGAGCGTTCACACTCGCACACCATCAGGTTACATTTGGAGATCCTACTCAGAAACTTACAGTTTCAGAAGCGTGCAACACTTGAAGACGATCCTTCTGTTCTAATGAGATTTCTGTCCAGGTCCCCTGCTTATATACTCAAATTCGCCTGTCATGCGACAGGAAGACGTATGATCACGTAACCCTCCATTCACTCCACTTACGCATTTAGCATCACAGCAATTGCTGCAACAGCCGCCCAGTGTCAATCTGTTGGGTGCAATTTCTTATTCAATTTATTTTTGCATCGTAACCGAGTCTTTAAGAACTCCAATCTCAAGGTCGGCCTCAGCAACCATTGTGTATTGGTAAAATCTCGTGTAATATGAGTTTTTGCAATGAAGGAAATAGAGGAGTAGGAGATATGTGGTTTTTAAATGAAATCAAAGCTTAATAAATCATAATAGCTTTCAAACACGAAACCACCGACGTATATAGTAATGTAAAATAGGGCATGAATTTAAGTTTAATGTTTAGAGAAACAATATTATATTTAAGAACTTTACTTTGGCGGCTTGTCTGTATTTGCAGGACCACTACTCGAGGTGACCCATGAGCAAAAATAGTGAACTCATTGAGAACAATGATTGGAAGTGAGGCTAAATAGATGTCAGGAAAAATCATTCATGTAAAAATTGGATGGATGTACAAAATTCTTGAATTTTCAACTCACTTGAAATAATTTTTTTCTCATGGTTCGTGATTTGAACAAATGTTAAACTTAACAAATCGTGCACATTCTTACCGTTCAAGCTCACCATGTGTTGCACAACACAACGTGGCCAGTTCTGTTGCTTCTAGAATTATGATAAAAATGTTCCATAAAGTCATTCAAAAGATAAAAACGTAAATGAAAATAGATTTGGCTACTACAGTTTCATCACCTTAAAAGTGTCCCATCATGTCAATCAACGCACTTCGTTTGTAATAAATTTCTGGGATGATTGTTTCTAATGGATAATCAATGACAGTCTAGGATACAAAGTTAATTTTCATTGATTTCAAATAGCAATCAAAATTTTTTTAAATTTAACTGTCTAGAAACAAGATCGATTTCTTTGACAAATCAAAGTACAAAGCAATCATTCATTACTTGCCACCATGATTAATCAGTTGAGTTAAATTAATGGTTTCTGTACATGAAGGGTAATGCATTTTTAGTTATTTTTGTTAAGTTTAAGTGTCAAATTTTGAGATATATCAAAATTTGTTCTCAAGTGTTCCAATCGGTGCTAAGCTTAGACGGCAACTAAGTATTGCTCAAAAAAGGATGTGCTTAAAAGACAGTGTCCACGGGTTGCAACCCCGTTAAGTTCTCTTAACTAAATGAAAATAAACATAGTCAATAGAAATTGCAACTAATTTTTAAATAATTGTTACTTCTATAGTTCCTCTAACTGAATACTCCATGTGTCGAGAAGAAAAGCAAATCATGCGACGTTGGCCAATATTTAAAATAAATGTTTTACAACCGTAATGAGGAGGTCGGTTGTAAACAATCAGTTCAACAAAGTTTTTAAAATAGTAATTCATTCAACATAAAATTCCTGCATTTATTCATAACAGTAAAATAAATAAATGCACATAACATGTTTCAATAAATTTTACCTTACAATCTCGAGTAATGCTTACAAATATTTCTTTTAGGGATGTCCACGTAGAAATACCGGCGTTCTCTGTTGCACAAATTCTACATTTCACAACTGTACACATAAAATCTTTCGACTATACAAATAAAATTATCAACTACTTGTCTTCACATATATGTTGAATGACTACGAATAAACTCAAATTTCAAACAAATATTGTTGTATGCTGTATTTTAATAGCACAAGCAACCCCAAACATCAGTTATTTTCAAAATTGTTCGAGTACAAATATAGTTTTGTTTCCAAATTCGATTTCTGCTTTTAAACAACATGGCTTCAACGTAATAAAATCCGTTGTAAATATAAAAAATCTCGTTGTCCTAGATGATGACAGATTAATGGTATCTAAGTGGGATCGTAAACACTAACGAAACATCATAACCCAAATTTAAGAGCAATGAAGATATTGAAATTCAGTACTTGTGTATTTTATGGAAGGGAAAATAAATAGACCGTGAGCAATCGAATGCACTTTGAGTATAGACATAGTTATTTGCAGGCTGAAGATTTAAAATTTTCATTCATTTTCTTAGAATTGTATACGTGAAGAACAAAGTGACATCCATTTTACAATCGATTGTCATCACATTACAACCGAACCAATTGAAAACAGCAAGCGAACTTTCCTCACTAAGTGATACAATCTGATCTTGTCTTTTTTAAAGGATCCATACGGAAAGTTGCACCAGATTTTCATTTTTTCAGATTTGCTGGATGAGAAGTGTGGGTTTTGCCTCCATTATTGAGCGTTACCTTTTTTGATTTATATTTATAGTTGATAAAATAAACAACAACTCTTGAAATTGTGAGTAAGAATGAAACTTAATTCTTAAAACAAAAACCTGTTTTATTATCGTTAAGAGTGAAAAATATTAAAAGCAGGATTCAAGGAGTTTTAAACATTTAATTGGGTTATCATTATATTCGGATCGCAGGAATGATTTTTCAACTTCTAACCCAAAAGAATGGGAGTTAGTGAATGAACTGGAAACTGTGTGAGTAAAACAGTTCCCCCTTTAACCTCCCCTACGTCTTCTTCGTTTGCTATAATCACTACAGATCTGTGTTCCGGTGAAAATACCGCAGGTTCGGAGCTGGAATCGAACCAGATTTTTCTTGTTCAAAATAAAATGCTTAGCTATTGCATCGCGGAGACAACGCGAATAAAGTAATTAAAAACATCACTAAAGGTACATAACACATAATTCTGAAGAGTAGAATTATTATGGTAATGAACATAGTAGGAGCGGCAACAGCATAGGGCATTGGGAAAGAAGCGCCAGTGTGGTTATGGTACAAAAGATTGGAGTGAACAATAATCTCAGAAGAACGCTTATTCATGTATGAGTAGCTAGAACATCGTCTTGCGAGTTGTTAAAATTGAAAAATATATTAGTGTTCTAGAAGAAGTGTTCGTTCAGAGTAGACCTCAGGCTTCTAAGTAAAATTTTACAAGTTGACAATTTTGATTTCGTTACGTACAAACTTCGAAAAATGCCTTGCGTACATTGGATGAAAATACTCACGAATAATTGATAAAAATAGTCAGTGTTTTGTTCATAGAAAAAATTGCTCACAAATATTGTGTTTTTAAAAAAACTGCTTTTCTTCGGTTGCTTTAACCTATGGAGTTTCTTAGAGTGTGACATACCACGCGGTCATTACGTGCACCTTGCATGTTTGGAGCAACGTTTTTTTAATTTTTTTAAACTTTGATCTTATCGTTACTT
Source organism: Platorchestia sp. MABIK (assembly GCA_014220935.1). Taxonomy (NCBI): domain Eukaryota; kingdom Metazoa; phylum Arthropoda; class Malacostraca; order Amphipoda; family Talitridae; genus Platorchestia; species Platorchestia sp. MABIK. The sequence goes on along the minus strand of JACJUY010003127.1, from coordinate 59,803 downwards.
GAGCATTGCTAAATTGCAAATTCTTCGATTACAACTCCTTTTAAGCCTTTTATTGGAGCATAATCCAACTTTAACTCACAACTGCTGTTATTGTCTCCACTTATTTTTGATTTACTGACGCGATTTCTCAGTATTCTCATCCTTGAGGCCACGATTCTGTTGTCCTTGGACTTGACAAAATCACGAACAAAAAATCTCTCAAAAAACATCGAGCGATGCTTGGTTGTCTAGGACGCGGAGCCAGGCTGCCTCCGTGGGCGGCGTTTTGCGGACGGTATCAAATGGTGGTGACGCTGCAATGCTTCAATGACACACTCCTAAGGTGACCTTCAAAGCAACAATTTAATACAAGACTTGGGGCTAGCGTGCCTCCTGGAGTTACAAGCGAGACAAAAGCCAACGTCAAAATCGACACTCTAAGGAGGACGAGCGAAGTAACCGGTCATGACGATATTATGCTTTTCTTCAGTTTCCAGGGTCGAGGAGATGAGGTGATGTATTTGAAGTGCCTACGTCATGAGCGGGGATCCTTCTGTGGTATGATACTTTGGTGCCGTTGAATGATTTAGACAAATGATATTGTACTTGACTTCTGGATGCGGATTGAAAATCATAGTTCTGAAAAGTGTTCAATTTATAAACCTCAGAAATTAATAATTGCAGAGCAAAAGAGTAAATGTTTTTCGATTTTTGCTTGTATTCTCAAGATGAGGAGGCATTGAAGCATCCATAAAATGTGTTACTTATTACGACGCCGCCAAATTCCTTTTGGATGAAAAAGATATTCTGATTAAGACTTTTCGATTACTACACCTTCATTTTTTCATTCTTTCTTCATTTCTCGAAGTTATGTCTTAATTCTGTATTCTCACTCAAATGCACTTGTCCATTTCGCACTGGAGACGTAGCTCTTATGCTGCTCCGTCGCATGTGAAGTCTGGTGAAAAGCTTGCTTTTTAATTTTCAAAATAAAGTTCTTTTTTGCAGTTTTGTTATAAATTCAAGCATGGAGCTCATTTCTGAAAACAGTATGGAGTAAGTTCTTTTGTTTCATTCATAACTGTAATTCTCATACCCATTGAAAATCCCTCATGGGAAATGGGATAGGCATTAGGCTATATTATACAATCTAAACAATTTAAACAATTTATTTACCACAGGTGATACAGAGGTAGAATGTTTCTTAAGTCTAGTACAATGGTCAAATTTGAGTATAGCTACCTGTGGGCCCGAATAAGTTCAGCGACTTCTGG
>JACJUY010003127.1:26117-58531 GCA_014220935.1 Platorchestia sp. MABIK | reverse complement strand
GACACTCGCAAAAAACGAAGAAGCAAGGGTTGAGTGCTTTTTATGAGGGAATATCACACTTTTTTGTTCGATTTTTGGATTTTGGTTAGATGAAATTTACTCTTGGATCCTCATGGTTTGAGTAGGCACTCTTTTTGGTTAGAGACGCATGATCATTAACCAACTGGGCACTTTGTTTTCGGAGCAAAGACAAAGAACGTCCTCACTGCACGGAGTCAAGCAACGGAAGCAACGTCATGAGCGTGGATCCCGTGGCTTGATACTTTGGTGCTGTTGAATGATTTATGCAAATTATATTGTACTTGACTTCTGGGTTTGGATTAAGAATCGTAGTTCTGGAAAGTGCTTAATTTAAAAATCTCAGAAATTAGTAATTGCAAAGTAAAAGAGTAAATATTTTTACATTTACTTTACATTACATTAAGCTAAGGTTGGTTAAGTTTGTTTATCCTATGCCATGGTGACTGGCACTTGGTTTACGACTCATGACTCAGTTGCATGTTCAATTTATTTTTATGCCTTCTTCGTTATCTCTTCTTTGTATTTTCTTCCTCCTTCATCCTAACTTGCTGTTGCTATGCGCAGGGTATCCTGAGTAGGAACACATCTTGTGCACAGATTCCTAATCTTTTACAGTCTATGCATGCTAAATCTATCCTTCTCTTCGCTTTCTTGAGATCGCCTTTGTTGAGGCTAGGAATTTCCAAATGGATATAATGGCAATAATAATCACTCACAGATACGAACTATGGCTTTTAGACGAAAATTTGGATAAAACTAATGGTTTGCTTCTTGCAAATCCTAATTATGAATAAAAGAGCAAAGAAAGTCGCTTTTAAATTTAACATTTTCATAAAGACGATTTCAATGTAATTGCATCTACATCTGGTGTTATAAATCTTCGTATTTTAGAATCCCTGAATATTTTAACGACAAAACCAGTGTTGAATGATAGTCAGTCCGCTTTCCTTAATAAGAATGTTAAATTTAAAAGCGACTTTTATTGCTCTTTTATTCATATTTTTAGACGAATTTTCAACAGCTGCTCCTTTTTTGAAGAGGTTGAAAGACATGCAGTATCACCGATACTTCACTGTATCACTGAGCAGATAGTATTAAACATGTTTTGAGAACAGCTCTTCAGAGCTTGCCTGATAATGGAAACAAGTATTGTAGGCAGAGAATGAGCAACTCATCGGATTTAATACACTGCATGAGCGCATCTAAAAAGACTAGACTTCATATCATCGCGTATAATTAAAAGCGAGAATAGGCCGAGATTATTATTTTTTGTCCATGAAGCATGAATTCCGGTATTAAATGTCGTCGCTGTTGAGGCAACAAAACTGAGGTAACTCTGCTATACCGCAAAAAAATTACGGACATAAAAATAGGATTTCAGAAGGATCTCAAGTATAAGTTCCACTGAGAGTTTTCTGATATCGATCTCTTACACGAATTACTGGGGCTGAACAAAAGCGGTTTCAGCGAATACTGTTGACGTACAAAAATTGCACCCAACATTTTGGAAAGCGCGTATGCTCTTTCATGCAATATTTCACTCGATGATTGTCGTGGCGTAGACAGAAAGTAATTCAACTAACTCGTCAGAGGAAGCAAAAAAATTATAAACTCACTTTATAGCGTTTATTTTAATCGTAGGAATACATTAATACAAAGAAAAACACTGAGCTGAATGATCGCATACATCGAATCTCTTGAAGAAAAAAAGAGAAAAATTAATGAAAGAAAACAAAATATTTGTAAAAGTTCAAGCATAAAGTTTAACATGTTGAGTTTAAAAATTCCGTACTTTTATTCACGAAATATAACTTGTGGAAATACCATGAGAAGTATTTTAATATCTATGATTCTGGTAGAACCAACCGAGAACAAAACAAATAAATTACGAACAACGCTAGAAAAACAATGAAAAACCTGAAAACCAAAACACTTCATAGATAAACGAAACGAAGAGCATAGAGAAGTTTAAACAGAAACACATATAACCACGTAGTCGCCCCATTGAAATCTGAGCCTGCATGATTGCAATATAACAACTTGTGTTGTTGAGAGTACCATGAGAGAAAGCACATAATGGTATTCATGAAATAAATTTTTTACTGTTCAGTAATTTTTTATTACTTTTTAAGTACTCGTATTACATAGTGCTTTTATTACTTGATGCTCTTATTATTTAGTGCCTTTATTACGTGGTGCTCTTATTACTTTGTGCTCTGATAACTTATTACTCTTATTACTTGGTGCTCTTATTATTTAGCGCTCTATAATTAGTGCTCATATTAATGTTATCCAATATTATACAATGTTATCCTACAATATTTGATCAGAACTGCTCATTCTTTTTTATTCTGCGGCTAAATGATAACCTCCGATCTTTATCCTGCGGGGAGATATCTTGATGACATTTTTTTTATATGGTATTAAATAACGTTATTTTTTGAGAATAAAATGAACAGAAGTCTTCTTTACTTGAGTCTCAGCCGACAATTTCCTCGATGATTTCATTTTATCATCGTTAATTAAAATCCTAACTGTATTAATTCTTGATTCTGAACTTTTGGTATATTTCAAATAACAAAAATTATCGAAATAAAATAAAGTTTTAATTCCAGCTCTTTTCAATAGAACTTATTTTAGCCTTCTAGCACTAACATTTTAAAACTGCAATTTTTTAAATCGGCTACTTTTTTAGCTGACACCCTGTATATTGATACATCTGTTTGGTGTCCGCTTGTTCAGTCCCTCGGTTACGCTCGTGAGGATGCTTAATGACCGTATCTGTGGTACGAATTTCACCAGTGCACAAGTACAAGAATATTTTAATCGTAGGTACAATGGAGTTAGATATATTTTTTTTTTGCCATCCACACGTGAATAATTTAGTCCAGCAAAATTGGATCCCGTCAATTTTGAAAGGTCGTGTTCTCTAATTAACGTATGAAATACCATATCAGATGCGTGAAAACATGCGTCTATTCTCCTACTTCCAGGAAGTTAGGAAATTACCTGCGCGTCGCTCAACGAACTGCCATTATGAAGTTCCAAGGGAATGATAGAAGCCGCAGGAAACGCTTTAAATGGGAAACTTGTGTGAAAATTATGGTTACTTAACCAACAAATCAAGAAATAAAAAATGTGCTGACAGGATAAATGAATTTCAAACATACATATTTCACAAAAAAAAAGAGAAACTTCATTGTGTAAGAAAAAAGAGAACTTCATTGTGTCGAAAATATTTTCATTCTGAAGTATAATTTTACAGGAAAATCAAATGAATTTGCACCACGCGTTTTCTTCATGCATTTTTTAAATCAGTGAAGTTAGAAGTGATTAAAAGTGTAATTTTAGAATGAGCTTACTTCAAAAATGATTATACCTACAGTGCAAAGTTCTTTTATTAGATAGTAGATCAGGGGCAGACAATAATTATGCACCATTGTGAGGCTTTAATATAACTAGTTCCATTGCAACACTATTTTCAATACCAAGCACGAGTTGAACCACAATGCAGCTGAAAAACAAGTCTCCGAATTACAAAATACATACAAACCTCAAATTGCAGAAAACGAGGGGTTCTGTTACTTGATTTCTTATGTTGATGTATTCAACACAATTCGATGTGAAACTCTTCAGCATTGCCGACTACTCAGGAATTGTGAGCTGAAGATTTATTTTTCCTCAATAAAGACAAGGTCTGTTTGCTGAGCTGTATTGATGGAGAGCAAGTGCTCATCGTAAACATCATTTTTGGCAGCCTTCATTCTCGTCGTAGTCATGTCCACTGCTATCACTATCACAGCCATCATATTCGCTGTCATCATTCTCGTATTCATCATATCTACCGCTATCATTCTCGCAGCTATCATTTCCGCAACTTTTCTTTTCACAGCCATCGTTTCTGCAGCTACTGGGTGTAAGATGAAGAGAATCCATGACGTAGCACAGTAATTTCCCAGTAATGCTCGCCATAGCCGTGTGTGTAGCGGACCTGACTCCGTGCGGGGAGACCCGGGTTCGAGTCTCGGCGCTGATGGCGATTTTCTCTGTTGGGTCTAGGAGAAAAATTCTAAGCACAAGGCCCCACTCTCCCCAGGTGTCTGAAATGGGTACCGGTCTTGACCGGGGGAAAGCGTCATGGCGTCCTGGTGCTAGTTATAAGGCATTTGAAAAACCAATGTAAAAGGTGATATGTATCATGCTTCAATTGGAAATAAAGCATCCGTAGATGCCGATGTTGTTTGTTTGTTTGTTTGGGTGATCAAACATGAGTGACAATTTTGAATGGTACAAAATCTGATGAACTAAACAATAAAACTAACATCACACCAACATTTTTCCAGCTCTCCACATAGGAAGGTGTTTTTATTCCGTTTATATGATACCGGATGCATGGAATATGTTGCTGTCTTTGTGTCATTCAAAACAACTCGACTTGGAAAATGGCTGCCCCTCCACTCCAGAAGTTCAGCTTCAGGAAAGATTCTCCCTTCTCTGCCGAAGTATGTAAGTTCATCATTCTGAAGCATGGAGAAGTCAAGTACACTGCAGCAGTGAAGAGCGTTTTCGGAACAAAGTTCTACCCGAAAAATCCTCGTAAGGGTCCAAACCAAAAGCCATTTCAACGAGTCTTCGGAAATGCCACGAGAAACCTGTCGATGACTTGTTGAAATGCCTTTTGGTTTGGAACCTTAACGATGAATACTTCCGATGACAGTCTCTCTTCAAAAAATTTGATCATATATAGGTTTAGGACTATGTGAATGATAAAAATCGTCCATATGCAGACTTGTGCTAAAGCGGAGAACTTTTTCACTCCGTAAACTGAACTGATACTCAGTCACCTCTCCTAGGAGGAAAGAATGGCTCGGTAAAAAAAACTGAATTACCTATCATACATATTTACTTGTCTACGTTGTACCATTCAAGGTTTCATGCGTGTCCCATGAAACTGCTGCGCGCTCAAGGGACTTGATGAGAAAATAACTAAAGTGCTATCGAAATAACTTGCTGAGAAACACGCTCCCATCAAACTGACGTCAGAGGCTACTGCGGCGTATCGCCTAGGTTTAAAGAAAACTGATTTGTGTTTTTCATGCGGGTTTCAAGACACTGTACTTAGATTCTTGATAAGCAATAAGAAAGGTGATAGTCAAACAGTGCATGTGCTATCGTTTTCACGCAATATTTACATCTTGAGCAACACCTACCGGGTTTGGTTCGAAGGCGTATAAGCAGGTTAGTTAGTAGTACGTCAAAAATGAAAATTTGCAACACAGATGAAGAGAATCCATGACGTAGCACAGTAATTTCCCAGTAATATCATAATAACTTCATTGGACTGATAACATTTTTTTATCTTTCGGTTCAGAAATTTTATCGCTTACAGTTCTTACAGTTCTGTTACAACTGTGAACTAGTTTTCTCTGACCAGCACAATTCACCTCACGTACCAAAATAGTGGACCTATGCAAAATCCACTAAAAAGAACGAAGGCACTTGACCGAAAGCCACATGGCGCAGTTCGCAGCCGCATCTCACAACTCAATTCTCTGAAGAGTCTTGTGTAATAAAACATCATTTCGATTTGAAATCTAGAACTTTAAAACTTTCAAGTTAATATCGTTATTTGCATCTCTGCAGGCTTCAAATGATATCCCTTTAGTGTTTTGCATCCGGCTCCAAGATTTGGCAAAAACATTTACTTTGTGAGAGCTTTTTTCAAGTAGTATGTGGAAAAATGAGCATTTCCAAATCTGCTGAGTGACAAGTCTTTTCATTCTTGTGGAACGCAGCCATGTATTTTTTCTGTGAATTTAATTTAGCCAAGTGGGTAAGTAAAATTGGGTTGCTGTGCAAGCGCACACCTAAGCAAAAAGTAAACATTTCATTGCTACTTATACAGCTAGGCATGGTGAGTAGCGTACCTCAGCATTTTGCAATAAATAGATAAAGTCGATCGTCGTCGAAAACTTCGTTCAGGAAAAACTCAGTCGCGGCTTATGTGCGGGAACTGCAGAACACTACACAGCTTTTCTTATTTTAATTTGATACATGAACACGTTATGTAACTGATATAACAACAAATTTATTGAAATAATAGCACGTTATATGACACGTGTGCTATGTAATCCTCAAACTTGAAAGCTTGCAGAAGTCATCATCTAGCTTACGCAAAAAATACTGCTAACTTCGCCTTACTTACGGCGTGCATTTGCACATGAGCGAAATGAGCTGCACACTTTAGATGCAGAAAGCAATGTTAATCGTGCAGTGACGTCATGTTTTATGCTGGTGCAGCGCTGTATTACTTTATGACTCGATATATATTGTGAATGAAAACCATGTAGCGTATAATTAAATTAGATGAAAAGCATAATTGAACTATTCTTATGTTGTTTGTGTTCTATTTAGTTCAAACTTTCCTTACCCACGTACATGTATGTATATATTTGACTTGGCTCTCTTCCTGATGTGCTTTTGTAAATGTCGTCCTCCGATTTTCTGACTTGTGGTTTGCTACATTACCAGACTTGAAACGATTTCTATCGGTTTGCTTAGTTCCATAGTAGATTTATCATCGGCAAGGTGCATACATGCAAGTCTCTTTTACCAATTTGTCTGCCAATTGAAGAAAATGATTATCTTATTGCTCAATTAGATATCAGAGTTGGGAGAGACCGAAAATTGAAGTGATGATTGAATTAGGTTGGAGCACTCTTGCCGGTTTTAAAATAAAAATTATAGCGAAGATAGCTGATGTAAAAATCATTTTCATTTTGAACTGCTGTATATATCACACTGAAGTTTTCACCACAAATTTCACAATGTAGATGCTCTATAAATTTCATAGAATACTTCACAGCGGAAATTTTTCTGTTCATCTTATCAGGTGTCAATTGCGGTATTTTTTTTAACTTGTTTTAACCTTGACTCGATGTAGCATTTAAAAAATGGATTTCTCGGGAGTCAGGTAAATTGGTACGATCTAAGGACTAGATGTTATTTTGCTGTTATTGAACCCCTAATAAAGTAAATTGTTTAAGTTATGGAAGATGGAGGGTCTGTAGGTTGGTAGGAACAAATGAGTAGGTTGCAGACAACCTATCAAATGTATTGAAGACAAAATTGCACATTCGATGTTTTGCTACATTTTTTTTATTACTGGTTACGTCTTAGAACCTGTGAGAGAGCATGCTATCATATGCAGCGTCTAATTGAATAACGCAATTTTTAAAAAACAAAAAATCCTTCACTAGATAGAAAATTGGTCCTTAGTCAACCAAAGCCAGTAAATTTTACCCTGGGAATTCTACAAAATTTTTAAGCTAACTTCGTTCATTTTGAAGTATACAGCAATACATCTTACAATATTATTCTCTACTCCAGAGTGTTGGCAAGCTGCACTTACTTCCTCAACAACAATTTCCGAAGGTGATTTTCACAGGTGGTTTGGTGCAGTTAGATGTACGAGCACCGTATGCATGTCAGGGTGCCAGCACCGAATCAGTCCTTGCATGGCACTCGTATGTAGTCATGACTGACACCCGTGCAATGCAGAGCTGCAGTTTGTAGCCTGGAAACTGAATCTGGGAACGACTGGGAATTTGTCTCTTCGACGTAACGCATTTACACAAGTGACTGTTTCTCACTCAACCTAGATTATTGCTGCATTTGCATTTCAAGTGCCATGGCACTCGTTGGTTCGAAGGTTACTTCTCATAATTTTTTCATGGAAAAAAACATGTAAGGGTTAGTGTGGTAAGTTCACGATTTGAAAGCTTCATAAGTGTTATTTCACGAAAACAATTTGTTTTGAAAACCATCGCCAATCGGCTAGCTTCCGATAATTAGGTAGGAGTCCTTAGTCAATCCAATGTCCAAGCAGCATGTTTGCCGGCATGGTAACGCTCGTTGGAGAATCAATAATGTATGCCCCACAACTTCATTGAGGCACAGCCCTGGTTTTGAAAAAAATAACAGGGAGCGTCACCATTGACATGAACAGTTTTAGGGTAATGTTAAAAAAGCCGTTTTCAAATGCAAGGGACAGTTTACTTTAAAAATAGACGGTGTCGTAGACAGTCTTCTTAATATTATACTTTGTAGAATAAGCTAAGCAAATCTGACCACAACCCTTGTGTGCAGAATTCCCTTGCTGTTATGTCTCTTTATGAGACATCGGAACGCTCACCGGAGGTGTGTATGCCGTTATGGACTTAAGAAACATGTAGGTTATACTGATGTGTAGTGTGTAGTGTCTTTGGGATTCTTATAATCTTACCTCGTGTGCGTCTGTGCTAATCCGGAATTACTTTCCCTCGGTTTTGTCGCAAATTACGTAAGGGTACAGTAGCCGATGCTCTCTCTCTCTCTCTCTCTAGTTTCGTACCCAACTTAATTGTGATCCACGTTTTACCACCATTCTCGCTCACATTAACTTCTTGGTTAAAATGCAGTGTTAAATAAATGAGTGACCGATTCTGTGTGGTTCTTTTGACACCTCGAAATAGATTTGCAGTGTGGATTCTAAAAAGATTAAATGATGTTACGGACAGTTCCAATTGAAAAGATAGCGAAGAAACGTTGACGTTCGTTAGGAGAGACTTGGGAGCGTATAGTGTCGCAGAACAGTTCCGGAGAGGCCCGGGAGAGCAGGGAGGGGGAGTGAGAGGCCTGGTGTGCGCTACAGATAGGCAGCGCCCTCTGCGCAGTAGCTCACCAGGCACTTCATGTACTGCATCACCTGTAGTTTGGTAAAAATGTTACGGATCAGACGTGAAGCAACCTGAATCAATCAGAAATTAGCATAGAAAAATCTTCTTTTTTTAAGTTATTTGAACGAAATTGTCAGAAAATATGTACAATCACTTTAAAAGTTTGACTGCGGCAGATAAAACTAAAGTTTCTTTTTCAACTCTAATTTAAAGCCAATTGTAGTAAGCAATGTTGAAAATAGCAAATATCAACTGGATCGCACCTCCATATATCTAGTTTTGATTAAATATTTATAAAAATTGAATTTGTGGCTACTGGTCGGTCAGCAGCATTATGAAAGTTCCCTCAGAGACCACCGGTGGCTCACGTCGCAGTTAAAGTGTTCAGAAAATTCTTGAATTGTGATATTTTCCAGGACTTCATGAATTCTTCTCAAAATTGGGTGGTTTGGCCAGGAAAGCTGACATAAATTAATCGTAAAATTATCAAATGATATTCGAAAACTACTTGGGAGCAAGAAAGTCTCAAGACATTTTGCCGCTGAGGCCCCGCTGCTATTTCAAAAGTACGCACGTCGTAAGTAAGAAGCGAGTCGGTAGGGCATCGGTCGAGGCCCATGCTGGTGTTTGTCTCCCACTCGGAGCCTGCGACTGACTCCATCACTTCCGCCTTCAGCTTATCAGAGTTGAATGAGTCGTCTTCCTTCACCTGAAAACATTTCACCAGTATGGTACGGAGAGCTGACCCGTTAAATATGAGAAGTGTTGCTACAATATTTCTAAAAATAAAAAGGATTAGGAAGCATGTCTACCGCATAGTTACCGTAGATTCGTACCAAACGAGATAATTTTTGTCTCTAATGAGACGAGAAACACGCACCACAATTTCAATTGTATCCTTCATCGATCAAAATCTGTAAAAACAGGTGTATGAATAAGTTGGAACTTCAACAAGGACTGATTAGAAGAAAATTCCTGCGATTTATTTAGATATCTTACATTCACGCAGCGTACATCAAAATTTTTCCCAAATGAAGTTCCCTATATTGTTTTAAGAAGCAGTAAAATTACTGAAAAAACTTGTTCCGCATTTCATATTGTTAAAAGACTTGTTCTCAGTTCATCAGATTTTACGTTCGATTCATGAACTTATCGTGGTCACACTAATTCCTCCATCATATATTTCATTCAGGTTGAAATTTCTCAAACAGCATATTTAGTTTTATTGACAAAAGAACGTAGCGCTGCTACCGAGTAAATTTCGTCTTTCCCCTTGTCAGCAGCTCGAGGCACAGAGCAGTGTTGTCGGATTGGCATTGCTTGGCATTACAAAAATTGATTCCTTTATTTTGTTATCTAACATTGCTCTGATCCAGAAGGTAAATGGGTACAAAAAGTGATGCACCATTCATTACCTGAGAATCTTTTCTGTTGCTATGCATAAATTACAAGTATAAATCATTAAAAAAATACGTTTCGAGCCAAAGAAAATACTAGCAGCATTAATCACTATTGCATTTAATAAAACAACACATTAAGTTCGTTTGGTCGTATGGTCCAACAGTCTCATAAACAAACATCTTAGTAGATACATAAACATCGTTGTAGATTCATAAACATCGTTGTAGATACATAAACGTCGTTGTAGATACATAAACATCGTTGTAGATACATAAACATCGTTGTAGATACATAAACATCGTTGTAGATGCAGTTTGTGCAATTTACTACCCTACTCACGTATCCGAACTTGGCAGCCATGCACTTCCTGATAGCCAGCACTCGGTCGGCGTGCTCCTCCAGCTGCGTGAGGCGGTAAAACCCTTTCCGTTTCCGGCCTCCAGTTTGATCAGCCGACACATCCTCTTCTGAAATGGGGTAATTAGTTGGTAATTTACAAAATTTTTTACATCACTGTTCATTTCGAAAAAAGCTCTATCTCAATTAATACGTTCATTATCTATGGAACATTATGGGTTGCAATGGGGATGAGATAAAATTGGTCTCCGTTGGACGTGCATTTTCTGTGTCTTTTTTGTAATCTAAATGTTTCAACAAGTTCGTTGTTTTCATTTCGATAATAACTTTTGTATTAAATTCTTAGCTTGTCTCATTTGGAGAGCAGCACTAGCATTCTGATCACTATTAACATTATCCAAACGAAGGATTCACAGCTCATGTTGTTCGGAGAAAATATTTTTCAGTGCAAAAATTACATTTGTGCCGACAAGTTCTAAAAGCAAATTAACGATTTGCATGTTTGCTATAGGGTTTTGACTTATGTTGGAGAACTATGATCTGATTTGACTACCTTGACTACAAATGACTTATAAGCATACTTTTTGCTCGAAACATTAGCGGTCGAATTCGCCAGCCTTTTTCGCCAGATTATTTATCCTTGCTCGCTTAGATAACGATGCAAAAATTAGGCAAGTAGTCATATTTATCCAGCTTGTATACATTAATAATCATACTCGAAAATACCTATTCTGGCAATCGTTTTCCGTGGAATTTGAGCGAGTGGCATATTAGGGAGGATCGTTATATTTTTGTGAGAAATGTTACAAAAGAGAGATGTAGAAACTTTTACTTTCAAGAGCGTCCATGATTTCTTGTAGTCCATCCTGCTGAGAGATGCAGCTTTTCTTCGCTTCCTTCATTTCTTTTTTGTCGACTCGGCTCTTCAAAATTTGGAAGCAAGCGCGGTGACTGGGAGACTTTCTGGAACAGAAGCTAAGTTACACTTGACAAATATCATAAGATATCTTCAAAGAATTCCTTTACCTCTCTGAAGCCGTGAAAGGAATTCGACTTGATGTTCGAAAGGGAAAGGCTGGGGATTAATTATATAATTACATTATGGATAAATTGCGTATAAATCCCTTCACTGAATACAAAGATGGTTAATTCAATCTTGATTGGGCTCTAGAATAACAAAATTTATTTCCAGTAATGTATTGAAAAGATGTGTGGAATGCATCTACCTGAAAGTGAAATCTGATTTTTCCAAACTTTCTTTAACGTTCGTGTAATTCCCTAAAAATTGCTGTAATTTTTCCTCATTGTCAACAAAAACTTCAAACAATTCTATAAAACAGAGTTTTCATTGCAGGAAACTGTTATGAAAGCATACAATCTTCCGAAACAGGTTTCGCAGTCAGTCTAAAATGGTGTCAGTGCCTTTGTTTAACTTAAAATGGCTTGAGGAATGATTTAGGTTCTTGGGAAAATTACATCTCTACCAAGGAATACAAATTTGAGAATACCGTTCAAGTGAGAAGGAATGATTGTGTTGGAAATTTTTTAAGAGATGTGAAAAGCGTTAATGAGATGAGAGAACTGCAGTATAAGAATGATAGAGGAGTCTTGCTGTGGCAAGACAGGCGAAGAGGATGGGTCAACGCCATGCATTTTGGGAGGAGAGAAAGTGGAGATGAGAGTAACATCGTCGAGAATAGTTAAAATTTCTAATAACTAATGAAATAGCAGAGTGACAAGGAAATGCTCGGTGAAAACATACGGGAAGCACTAGTAAAGAAATTACACGCGTAATAGTACCGACCGTCTTAGAAAAAGAACATCAGTGGATTCGAATGTTTCAAACACCATAGTGACCACGCACACTCTCTTGCCCAGATATTGCAGGTTTATGTGCAACGACAAACCTGTGAGAGCTGCTGGGAGATGATATGAGATTGGCACAGCGATCGAAATGTTCGAGACAGATAATGCACAAAATTGACAGAGATTCGAAATTAATGATTCGATTGATTTAACTCAGCCCCTCTGAGTACATATAGGTACCCAAAATCCCCACTGCTTAGTTAGGTTATTAGTCTTCAGGTGGCGCATGTAGCGAAGTACCTAATTTTGGAATTTTAATTTTTGAAAGAAAATTGGTACCTAGTTTTGCAATTTTAATTTTTGAAAGAAAATTTATACTCAGGCCTCCAATGTTAATTCATGAAAGAAATTCAGTTTGCCTTTTTATTCTGTTACTGGATCAGCATAGTTTACCCTGCATCATTTTTAGCACTCATACTAACAAACAAACAAGTGAATGGGCGAATAACTAAGTAGTAAAAAGTATCAAATTGGCTGATTTCACTCACTGCTTCATGTGATGACCAGCGGAGACGAAGGCCACGAAGGCCAAGAGAAGAAGCACAAAAGTTTGCATCGTGACCTCTGGACTGTGCTGAGGTGCTGTAATACAAACTTGAAGCTGGGAAAACGAGGAAATAACTTATGATACAATGATTCTGTGATTGACTGGTGTAAATGTGAGTTTTTGAAAAAAAAAATAGGATTCATTTCTTTGCTATGGAAACGTGGTCTGAGCTTTACACATAACGTGTGTTTGATGGTGAAATTAACATGAAGCAAAATTAAATTACTCCTGAGCAACCACTCGCTCAATTTAGCGTGATCTGAGTACTCAATTAATTATTTATGCAGCCCTACTCAAAAACAACGCGGGAATGCAGCGCATCAATACCTGTAGAGAACTGTGACGAACACAACGTTTTGCAGTGCAGAAAAGTCATAATAATTATGGGAAATGGGAATCCCTGACAGATGAATAATTCCAGTTCTTCAGTGCCTGGAAATATACACATGTACAGTTTTGTTCTTACCAATTCATTAAGCAACAAATGGAAAGTACAATGTTAGAATAAATCATGTATTACAATAATGCCCCATCACATTTATTTTAAAAGACATTTTTTGAATGAATTATAAGATTTCTTGAAACCTGAAATGATTTGATAACCCTACATGATCTGGCATCTTCGTGCGATCTGATAATCTTAAAAGATCTAATCTCCTAATTGGTTTGACCACTTCACAAATTCGCGTTCAAATAAACGACATTTTAATAACATCTTGCGGAAAAACTCTTGAACCCTTTTTGAACTCTGTTTGGAATTATTTAATTCTCAAAATTATTGTGCTTGGGGAAGTTTTTCTTTCTATGCCAAAGATTTTCAAAGAAATCACCCGTAGAAAAAAGTTCTTTTGAGCTCACAGTTTAGGAGCGTAGCTGGAGAGAAGAACCCTTGCAGGATGAAGTGAGTGTTGCCCAATTCATTGCCTTATATACCAGTGGCGCCCGATGGACGGCAGGATCTGGTGCTCTCGATGTGCGCAGAGCCAATTGCATTCATATCCGCTCAAATGAGTTCGCACATCAGCTCTCCCGTACTGCACGCCCCGCTTCTCACACTCCCAGGCGCTACTCTTAATGCGTACCTTCCATGCTGTGCAGATGTACGCATTGTAAAATGAGTATTCTTTGCTTTGTTCACAGGAGCCGAATATCTTCAAGGTGCGATGGCTGACAAAGTACGGTTTACATTACCGTTCATTTGAAAAGCAAGCTAAATGTTGAATGGCGCCTTCTCTTGAAGAAAATATCTGCTATTTAAATGGATAAAACGATTAATATATATGTACGTGGTGTAAAGATGTGGTATGAAGATGTACTCCACAGAACATTTTCGCCACGTAAACGTGCTGTTTTAAAATTAATTAATGTCAATTAACCTTTTGTATTATGTGTTAGGGTCGCACGTATTTTTAACATGCCATGCATTGTGCCAGCTAAAGTATTTTATGTTATCGCTTCTTCTGTTAGGGTTTCGAAGCATGCCCAAGCAAAACAATTTCCATGTATGTTCCGTGCAATAATAAAAAAGGCTTCATTTACGCCACAATGTTAATGAAAATGAATTATGAGAGAGTTAAAAGCGGATGTATTTCTGTAACTAACACTTTGTTTCGTGAATTTGTGTTAACCTTGATTTATATAGACGGAATTTTGCTGTGATTACACTGAAAATACATTTTTGAACAGCATTAATTGTTCAAAATGCATTTCTATGTTCAAATACCATGTTTCATTTAATATTCAAAATTTAACTTTTAGTGATTACTACTTATGAAGCTATTCATGCAGATAATTTTTAGCTCCACAAAATAATCGTTTGTGTTAACTTTGAACGATCACCATCGCGGTATTTTCATCAAAATTTGTGTTGTTACGTTGATAATAACAGCAAACGGAAAAAAGTAGAAGAGAAAAGAAGGAAAACTCTTCTATTTACTGAGCTTCTACATCACGCACACTTCTCTCACTAAAAACATCTCTACATCTCGGTTGTAATAATGGAGAGATTTAGACAAATGCGTTGTTTCTTCTGCACCGCTCTAAATGATTGTCTGTTATAGAGAGCGTTGTGGAATGGCCTAAAAGATTTCCAGGTTCTTAAACTTGTGTTTTTTTGCTAAACTAAAACGATGTTTGAATCAATCGATAAGAGAAACAGTCCGAAAAATTAGCGACAAAGTCGAATAGTGATACAAATAACCTCCGATGACAATGAGAGCTGGCAGTTGATTTAAAATATGTTCCTCGCACACACTTCCACAGCGCATATTCAATGGAGTTATTTCTTAGCTGAGGAATTTTTGGAGCGTCCTTCTATTGAAATTCTCAAAGAAAGGAAGAATTCTTTCTTTTTTCTTTTCTTTCAATTACAAAACCCGGAAACGACTCAGCGTAGTGACCGGGTGATTTCCCTATGAGCACATAATTTCAAGAATTTGAACAAAGAATAACTATTTATAGGGCGCGAAATTCATCAATACGACATACAATATCGAAATACGTTCATACAGAAGGAATCAAGTTAATTCAAATTGATCATTTATTTTATCTCCATTTTAAAATTCTCCAATACCTCATCTATCAATATCTGAACAGTTTTTGGGAAATTCTGCCTTTGTCCGTGAGAGGCCGCGACTCACTGGCCAAATTTCCTCAGCGCGCTGACATGCGTGCTCACGAAATGACCAAATTTCGCCAGCACGCTGACGTTTTCGTGCTCGGAGGTTGTCCGACAGTACACTGGCTAGCGTGCTCATTTTCAGTGCTGCATAGAAAGTAGAGGAGGAAGGCACACTCTCATGTCGAGCTCCGATGTAGAATGGACAAGAGCGTAAACATTACGCTTCCTAGACGCTTTTCCAGAACACTAGTGTTTACCGAAAGTGAAAGCTGCCACGTACAGGAATAAAGTACTGAGGCAACGTGGTATTAAAACTGTCCAAGAAGTAATGGATATGACCCTTTCATTTAATGGCATTGCAAATGAAATAAGAAAACTTCGTGCGCAGTACCGAAGACAATTTATTTTATGCGCGTCAAATAGTTTACAGAGTCGATCTTCGTAATGATTCAATATTACCGATGGTTTAGTAATTTAGAAATTAATTACTAAATGTAAATGAAGGGATTCAATGTTACATGGTAATTTAGAGAATTAATACGTCCATTTCATGACTATTATTGTGTAATGTATATTTTCAGAAAGTTCTATTACCTAATCGCCTCTTATTATTACTATATATTTCATGTGAGCACACGCGAGAAGTGAATAATAATAAAAAAATTAAATTTAAAACAATGAAAATAGATAAATAGTACAAAAAAATCTTTCCTTCATATTTTGAAAACTGATATTCACTTGCTGTATAGAAATTAGGAACATTGTACCTTAAAAGCCCTATTAATTTATTGTTTTGGCATTTTATACCGCTCACCTGTATTCAAAACCACACGTCCTCTCACACGATGTAGTCCTTCCCTTTCTCCTTTAATAAATATGATATAAAGTACCGGATGCATTGAAAGCCTCAGTGCGAGTAGATGCTCTCAAGTTTAAAAAGTCAATTTTCTTATCTATTTTGTCTATTTATTTCTATTTTTCTCGTTTTGCCGTCTTTTTTGTTTCAACATCTCAGTTGATAATGATATATTTGTTCATTCCCATTTTCACAATATTGCCACCGTTATTGGTAATATCGGAAAGAATAGGAAAAATGAAATAATGCATTGATTCATAAATATGTCATTAATAATAATTAAAGTTTTCATTGTTATCGCCAAGTCTTAATTCTTGAAAAATTCCAACGAAGCTTTGTCCATCTCTTCTTCGTTCCATGGCATGCAGGTTTTTAATAACCAAAAGCGCAAGAGTGCTTCGAAAAAGGATTTTCTCTCGTAATGTGTGTTTCACCTTTTGAGTAGCGTATGTCCTCCCTCACCACAGTTGAACATCGACTGAAGCTCGAGCAGCGATCTGCCAGCACGCTGGAAGGAGTCTCCAGTGGAGCATCAAACTCAGCGCGCTTGTCAGCATGCTCGCGAGTATATAATTATGCTGGCGAAATTTGGTCATTGAGTCGCGGCCTTAAGACTCCTCGGTCGAGTAGTAAATTCACCCTTGTTGTGATCCTACTGTCTCGCTTTATTTTATTTCAATTAAAGAAATGATGGCATCCATTTTATAAAACGTAACATCTTCTGCGGCCTCAAATCTACATATGATGCTTTGTTTCTCATAAATTTAATGGCAATGATGTAAGGCTTTCGTGGTTTTGGTGAAAAAAACATGTCAAATAAATCCTTTAGCAACTAAGTTTTTTGCAAACATATTCCGCTTCTGCATTTAGAAACGATAACACGTTGAGTGCGCTGGCTCATTGGAACACAAATATCCCCGCATTCATCAAGCATTTATTAGATTTCTCGAAGCCTGACGAAGCGCGACGAGCAATCATTTGGGACAAGGATGAAATTAAACAGAATGATCTGGAGATTAGACCAGCTTTGGAGTATTTTTTTTGTGTACTACGGGTTTTTTAAGTTCAGCTAAAATTCAGGGTAACGCTGTGAACGTCATCTCACCTTGCACATCGACGTAATCCCTGCCCGATGCGCAAATGCACCTTTTTCACCAGAAGATGAGCAGCTTCTTCGGCGAGTATAGAAAATGGAAAATACGAATATAAGAGGTAACAGAGTGAATTCTTTTCCTCACTTAACTTTCACTCCCTCTTCATCAGAATTTGAAAAATAGTTTAAAACAACTCATTATTAAAACGATGATAAATGTTTCCATTGTTTATTCAGGGGTCTAATACATAGTCATTTGGGGATACTCTAAATGATCATATGTTGGCAAATTTCCAACTTATCGAAAATGGAGAAAATTGTTATCTATCGAGCGGGTTTGCGGAGTCGGAGGAATAAAATTTGAGAACTGCAACTTCGACTTCGATTCCACCTTTTCCGAAATTGGCTACTCCGACACCGACTCCACCTATTCACAATTTTTAGGATGAGTATTTTATTTCTTATTGGTTGCAGGTATTGCAACCTATATGTGTGCTTTTTAGATTCTTTATTTACAAATGACATTGGTTACAGAATGTTCAAAATCAGAGTTTTGATCACAGTGGATCACAATGGATATTCAGGCTAGGTAATTGCACATATGTATATTACCAAAGACGTTAAAACACTGGTGATCACGGAAAGACTGCATACAAGTGAAGTAGAAAATGAATGCATTGCGTAATGGGACGTAATGGAAAGTAAATCCCAGAGAGCACCCTTAAGCTATAGCTGCTCGACCAAAAGAAAAAATAAAGAAGAAAAATAGTTTATTTCCAATAAAGATGGTACAAAAAAGGTGGTATATCATTGGTTTCTGAAATATCTTCATGTAAATACACTTATATGATACACACACATGAGTATTGTAATACCCATGTCACTAGTCGAAAGCAAATGATTGAGGGCAATGTTTTCCTAATGTTGCTTGATTTAGATTTGATGACATATGTAACTACAATAATTATAAACAAACAAAACAAACATCGGCATCTTAGGATGCTTTATTTCCAATCAAGCCTGATACATATGATCGTAAGCATTGGTTTTTCAAATGTCTTATAAGTAACACTATACATAGGACACCATGACGGTTCCCCCGTGAAGCCGGTACCCATTTCCGACACCTGGGTTGAGTGGGGTATTGTGCTTGAGCTCTCCCTTATACCCAACAGGGAAAATCGCCGCGCCAGTGCCGGGATATGAACCCGGGCCTCCGAAATGCAAGGCCGATCCCTTAACCACTGTACCACGGCGAGCACAGACAACACAATTTCATTGACGATGCATTTTCTTTATAGGGTGAAAACACTTTTGACAGTTTACATGTACATGACATGAAACTTTGAAATTTCTTGATATCAAGAAATAATATTAGAATTGCTTTTTTCGGCAGATGTTCAAAAATACCATTTCGAGAGAGCATGAAAAAACGCACGCATGAGAATTATGAAAATTACAAGCTTTTTTCTCATTAAAAAATTGTAACATAACGGTCATTAGTTGATAAGGATCTTATTTAGACATAAGTTGGTGATCACACAACAAATTTATATTTTTTACGTGAATGCTTTACAATAATAAAGAGATGATGAGTTAGGTAATGTTACAAGTTATGAGTGAACAGAAAAAAGACCGGCATCTCTAGTTTAAATGCTAGTTGCTAGTTTAGTACACACATAAGTGCAAATGTACATGTAAGTATATACACATACATGCACATACATACCCACGTGTGATACATACATACACCTAACACCCACATATACACAAATACATACATATGCATCGAGGCAATCATTATACAAATGTGTTCTACAAAGATGCTGTGCAATGTACTGAAATATAAGATAATGAACAAAGGAGGTTCGTAACAATTTTTTTCAGTATGTGCTGCAGCATACAATTTATAATTACATTTTGTAACTATTTCATATTAAATATTGTAATGAAAAGATCATTGGGTGAAAAGCATCTTATTTATCATATATGGGTGATCACACAACAAATTTATACTTTTTACAAATGCTGTACAACAATGAAGTGAAATGATGTGTTAGGTAGAGACACATACACCCATATACGCACACATAGTGTACACTCGTACACACATACATAAGTAAGCATGTGCGCAAATATCAATGTAAACTAGTCAGCATAAACTAGTATTCCAATTGAGGGACATGGAGAAAAAATCTTTTATCACGCCACGAATTTATGATAATTCCACGCTAATAATAGTGGCACAAAACATTCTACCTGAGTCAGAGACATGAAAACGATGGTTTTCGAACGGTTCCTAAGTACAACGTACTTGGAGAAATACGTGAAATCAATCACCTAGGTGGGGTTGCTATAATATACTCTAGAGCGCAAGAGATGATATGATAATTTGAACTGGACAAGCCTAACAAGAACAATTTTTGACGTGAATAAGAGAAGAAAACATGAATGTCCTATAAGGGTTTCAAATTAGAAAAGTCACATTATCTCCGAAATATGATGCAAAATGTCTGTTATTGATAAACATACATTAGTACCATGACGGTACAATTTGATGCTTGCACAAATACGGAGAGGAAAGACATAAAAATGTAGCTTATAGCTTGTTAATTGAAGTTGAGTAGCGCTTGTTAATTTATGAAAGCAATAAAGATAATGAACATTGAGCTCTGTGGTTGAAAAACACTAATCACCGTTTACACGTACATGACATATTGTACATGAAAAAGATTGTTCTACAACGGTGACCAAAACATTTACAATATAATAGGAGTAATACGTGAAATTAACTTCCTAAATAATGATGTCATAATATAATAAAGAACGTAGGAAATGATAAATGGCCACACAGAGCTAACATGTTTTAGGACACGAATAACAGAAGAAAAGATTAATGTCCTCTAAACATAACACACTAGATAAAATTACATTGTTCTTTAAAATATCTCAAGACAAATGTCGTTAATTGATAAACATATATAGGGGCCTTGACGGTCTTTGCTAATGGTTTTACAGAAACTGAGAGAAACACATAAAAATGTTCCCATAGCTGGCTTATTGTATTTGAATAATTTTCATTTAATTATAAATGCAACAAAGATACAAAAAATGAACTCTGTCGCGTAAAAACACTTTTGACAGTTTCCATGTACTGTCTCGCCAACCCGCTTCAGCGGCAAAAACTTCCAGAACTAACTGGCACAGGAAACATAGTCTTTAGCTGACACCCGAACGGGGTCAGTACACGCTGCAATAATAAGAATTCATGACAAGTAGGACAATAGCTAAAGAGAATGCTCACCTCGAAGTTTCGTTCGAAGATTATGTTCCGGTGAACATTTCTCCACAAAAAGCCGGCTGTCAAGGATTAAGCTTCCCTGAAGCGGGGCCGGTATAGGTCAGAGCACATTGTAGACATGCGCCCCGGACCGCTTATCATCTTCATCTGAGGAAGCAACCCGCGAAGGCGCCCTCCTCAACTTCGCTCGGATCCGTAGCTGAGGCTTCGGATTCGCTCGTAAAGACAAACGAACATTTTATGCATGTCCAAAGTTATTAAGGTCGCCAGGAAAGTGAAGCACTCCCACCATTGCCCCGCTTGTCATAAATAGTTAGCGTTTCTTACTTTTTAGACCAGTTTTGATATAGAAGAAGACCTAGTCCCTAATTATGCAAGATAAGGGCTGTCTTGCACGGGACTTTAGTAAGGAGCAAGGCTGGATTTGCGACAGTACATTGACATATGAGCTTAAGCATTCTTGGCCATACAAGCATGCATCCAACATAATTCTATATTAACCTAATAGGTTCATCCTTCTTTGCTCGATGCTTGGGCAGATTGCTTAACTTTCCTGATGCATCTAATGAAATTACTCCCTCATTCATTCAGCTACGTTGGCCCCACGGGCCCACATGGTGCGATTCATTAGTTCTAGCGGACGGTATAGTGTTGCTCCGAATCTGGTGCTTATTCGTAGGCAAGCTTTTGTAATATTGAAAATAATTAATGCTGTGATCAAGTTTAGTTATCTGGTTCAGCTCAATACGTTCGGTACATAAAAAGAGAGAGCACGCAATTTCGTGAGGTGAAAGAAATGTTTAGAGGAGAAATTGGCTAGATTTGCTGGTGGTCTGAGTAGATATATATTACTCTGCAGAGGCCTCACTTTTAACCTTTTCTTAACGAAAGAAAGAAGAAATTGATCTTCGTATTTTTTCGTTGATATTGTTTCATTTTTTCTGACTGGACATGTAAAGTACTTTTTTTCAATTCATTAGCGGATTCATATAACATTTTAAGATTAGCTTGGACATTTTTTATTGTGATCTGTAAGCGGTGGTCAGCTTCAATTACTGTCGATTTTCAACAAACGAGGAACCTTACATTAATTTTTTTATGTTACTTTGACAAGGTGCTATTGACGATTTGATTCACTTGCTTCCTCCAATAATTGTACTTCAAAGTCAAAAACTGTTTATACCTGTATTATGTTGAAGATATTTCTTAGTTTAGTACTGTATTTTTATGAACATTTTGTTGAAATTTTTAGTTAAAACTGTACATGCTGACTCAAGTAATCATGTCCAATTAATGTTGATCAAATTTTATTTTTGCAGATCATATCTGTTACTTAGCATATCTGATAGATATATTTGCAAACTAAAATGGTGAGTATTATAAGACTTGTAATTACATTCTCAATGTTAATGGGTAAATGTATATTGTATGGTAGAGTGAAATTCAGCAAATAGTTAAAAAGGTTAATTTTATCAATATAAATAGCTTCTCAAACATAAAAAGTTGTTTTGTAAATTACAGTATAATATTTGTGTAAAGTTTTATTTTGTTTATTGAAAAGGTATTTTTTAATGATGTTGTTACAATGATTGTACATCTCTTTTATAATACTTGAATTTTTTCATTTGATTGGTATCCATAAACAGAAAATTAAGCAATGACAAACGTAAATCATTATTAAAAAGATTTTTAATTTTAAATAAAAATAAGTAAAAATGGTTGGGCTCAGGTATCTTTTGGTCAATTTGTAGTTTTACCCAACCAACTTATTTGACATTTTTGGTTCAATATACATGTAAATTGAGCAATTTTAAAAGAATTCACATAAATAATAAATTGCTCGCAAAAGCGTCATTTTTGAGACATAATAAGTTTAATGTTTCTGGTAGGAACGACATATAAATGCAAAGCAACAAATGCCACTCATAGGCATGCATGGTTGTTATGTTGCTAACGACACATTTCATTTCTCGCATATGAGTCAGTATCATAATGGCTATGGTGTGCGGTAGATGTTCTTACGACTGCTGGAAGTTTTTCAAGGACTTCTATTTAGATGACAGTGCTGCTATAAACTTTTTAAGGAATCACAGTGTCCTTCCTTCTGAAGTACAGTGCCCAGGCTATATTAGGTTATTTTAGATTAACACCTGTTATATGCATTTATATTAAATTTATTATATCTCAAAAATGATGCATTTGCAAGCAATTTGTTATTCATGTAAAATATCTTAAAATTGCTCTATTTACATGTATGTTGCATGAAAAAATATTAAATTTGTTGGTTGGGTGAAATTATAAATTGACCATATTTTCAACTATAGTGACAAAATTGTCTCTGGTGCAAATTGCTAGATGTCTGTAAATTGCAAGTTTGAATTTTATTATAGCATAGTAAAAATCATATGTAGTGTTGCTTTAAATGTTTTTAGAGTGGGTATGAATTTGTGCATGTAAAAATAGATAATTAAGTGGTTGCAAATCATTTTGTCCAAGATGTTGATCACAAAAATGAGTGCCATATTACTGGCTGTGCAGCTGTATATTCCTTCACAATGGTGATTTGAATGTTTCCATGATGAATTTTTGCATCAACATTATGATCCAATGACTTCTTTCAATTTTGTATAATAACAGTGAAAGTCTTCTTTGCAATGATGCTTAAAATTTAAACACTTCTGCATATTGATATTTGTAAGTTTAAAATTTGATTACAAATTCATCACTAATGATTAATTCTGAGTAAATTGGTTTTGTTTCATCAATAAATCAACAACAGAAATCCTTTTAAATTTGCTATAGTTTTTGAACATTGCATAGCTGATCTTTAGCTATCAAGAAAACCTAATTTGTTCTCACTAAATCTTTGTAGTGCAACCTAAAGTCTCTTCTTAATCAGATGTGGTGCAATCTCAGTTGTAGTTGTAGTTTCAAAATGAAATGAGTATATTATAAATAAGATGCCAATTAAAATGGCCAAAATGTTCTAAATTGATGGTTTTCAGTAGCAAATTTGTAATGTTAGATGAATGTGTGATGAAAACCTTTAATTGTGATATTAGAGGACCTTCTTGCATTACAGTCATTGTTTTGAGCTCAGTGGAATAGATAATATTGCCATAATTTTTTCACAGCTGTATTTCACCAACTAATTTATGGTGTTCTAATAAATGTAATTTACCAACAAAATTATATCAACCACCAAAACAGAAGGGCATTGCTACTATATTATCTCCAATTTAATGCTTTAAAGTTACTAATATTGGTGTCCAATTTAATTAAACTTAGTTAGAAATAGATCCTAAAATTTAAATTATGATTAAAAATAATGTAAAATGGCAGTCCTGAGTCTCCTGTGACAGATTAAATCGAGGATGAACTTAGTGCAGAAAAAATATGCTGTACAATATATGATATGTGAGGGCCCAAGCTGAGAGCAAGGTTAACTCTCTTTTTCTTTAAATAAATTGTTTTTTATTTTGATTAGGACTGCATTTTTTAATTCACTCCACTCAGGGGGAGACAATTATTATCTTTATGGAAATTAGCACTTACAGGGGGAAAATGTGAGGTCATGATCTGAGAGTTCAATAGACCTTTTTATTGAAATAGATTTTTTTTTTGAGCGAAGGCTCGAAACGTTCATTTTTACGAGTCTTTTACAGCCTCGAGAATACATTTCAATGAAAAATGTTTTATACCATTTTCCTGGTTCTCTCTTTTATATTGAAAATTGTTTTTTGTTATGGTAAAGACCATCTTTTTTTGATTCACTGCTGTCCTGTTTTTCAGCTTCTGACTTTTTTCTTCAACTTCTATCTTGTTTTATAACCTTCCTTGTTATTATACTGTTTCTATGCACGCAGAATTCTTTCCTATGAGGGAACATCTTTTGTGCTTAGATTCCACGTTCCCTTAACTCCTCACTGAATGGTGCCTGCATTCTTCCTCTCTTTGAACATCTTTGTTGTGGTAAAGGGAGGCTAAAACTAATTTATAATCAATCAATCAATTTTTGGTTTACTGCTTCTCTGTTTTTTAGCATCTACCTACTACTTTCTTCTTCAACTTTTATCTTGTTTCATAAGCTTCTTTTTCAACTCAATGTTTCTATGCCCTCTTCTGCATAAATTCTGCATTCCCTTATTCCTATACTCAATGGTGCTATCCTCTCTTTGGAAGTTTTTTTTTATTTGGGATGCTTCAACTAGTATCTGATCTAATCTGTGCATTAGGAAGATTGTTAATTTTTCATTTTCATATTGGTTATGAGAGAGAACCTAATTTTTTCTTGAGTTAAAAGGTTTAAATGGTTTAAGTTTTGAAAACTAAATGCAAATCTTGAGGTTTATTTTTTATGGAACAAATATTTCCTTAACATATAATATAACAAAACATAGATTTAAACAAGAAATTTTTAATAATAAACGTACACACAAATATCTTTTTTGGTATTTTGTTACAAAGTATATAATATGGCACTGCTTAACCATTCCCATTAAATATGTTTGTTTAATGCTGAACAAGCTTAGGTTGTGGTGTATAAGAGATAATTATACTCTACCTCCCAACAGAAAATAAAAGCTTTCATCTTGGTAATTTTCATGGCTGAAAGAATGGAAATGCTCAAGAATTTATCTCAATGTTTTTTGGTGCACTCTCATTTCAAGTGTCAGTTCTTCCTCTTTGCTACTCTTAACATGCTCCTAAGATATCTCAAAAGTGTATAACTATTGTAAATTGTGCTCCCATGAGAAAATGTTAAGTCTTGAGCCAAGTGTTAGGTAGTACTTCCATTTGTTGATAGAGAATCGTTTTTATTTAAGACATTTTTTTGTTTACTGCTGCCTGTTTTCAGCACCTATTACTTCTTCAGCATCAACTTTTCTCTCATCTTTAACTTTTATCTTGTTTCATAAACTTCTTTCAATTATGTTTCTTCTATGTTCAAGGAATCTTGTGGTGGAACATATCTTCTATATTGACTTGTCATTACCTTAACTCCATACTAAATAGTACCTTACTCCTTTATTTCTGGAACACATTTTATGTTTAAGAAGGCTTAAACCTATGCCTAGGTTTGTTTTGAGTAGGAAGGCTTATCCAAGAAAAGAATTATACTCTGAGATCACAATTCGTATATTTTTTTATTATTGTTGGCAAAACTCAATTGTCATAGTGTTGCTGTATTAATTTTAGAGTGTAAGTATTACTAAACTTGATTTTCATGGTATGCTAATGTGGTCAATTATCACTCTATTCATAAATATTTTCAATTTAAATTGCATTCTAAATAATCAGTGGTTACTTTTGTTTGGAAGGATTTGGTTGTAATCTTGTAAAAATACAGGCAGTAAAGTATAATTGAAAAAATACTTCAGCAATTTGTTCTACCTTTACAATCCAAATTTAATGTTAAAGTTTTATTTTAGTGTTGAGTGATCAGTTCTCTCCAAGTTCATGTGGAAGTGCAAGTTAGTTGTTGCTCACTGGCAATATAAATGAAGTCTGTGTATATGATAACTGTTCTTGCAGTATTATTAACTAGAAGTAGTTTGTCCTGTAATGGTAAATAGTTGTATGAAACAGTAAAATGTATAGAATGCTTGTGTTTCTGAGAGTAACTTACTTTTTCTTTGCAGCCTCGCTTCAAGAAAACTCGCAAGTTTCTTGTTCGGAAACACGTCCTCAAGGAAACAGATGCCAGACTGTGAGTACAAATCTTTGTATACATGCATGTTTGTTTGCCATATTGCATCTGGCATATTTGCTTGCCCCAAATCTGTCACCACTATTGGCCTAAGGACATGTCGTTGTGGTGATGTCATCCAGTGAGTTTGAAATGAAGCTATTCTATTGGCTAGCCACATAAGAAGTGTATTTTCCCCCATAGAAATGATGCTACCTTGTTTCTTCCACAGTGGTTTGTCCATTACACTTTCAGTTAGTCCGTCTGTTATGCTTTTGTCCAAGTTTGCAGTATTATGAATACCAAATTCCTCAGTGTGACATTAACGTAACGTTAAGTACCCTTGTAGCATCCTGTATTTTGTTTTGAAATTGGTGTGAAAGAGTAAGTGGTTAATTATTTGCATGTCTTATTCATTTTAAAGGTTAAATAAATAATTTTCTTTTACTTTTAACACATATTTCATACAAAATTGGTATACTTATATTATTTTTAAAGGGTTTAGGAGGTAGTACTGGGGGCCTTGGCACAAATCAGGCTTTTTACATGTAAAATGCAACTCTACTCATGAAAAATTCACATTACAAAACCACTTCTGGAATGAATTGACTTCCTAAGGTGACGTATGACTGTATTGCCTTGAAAATTTATTGAATTAAGAATGTAAATAAACCTTGAAAGATAAATCTAAGATTTGGAATTGGAAATTCAAATGGTTATATAAAAAGTTTGTGTAAATGTATTGTATGAAGAGAATAAGCTGGAAAAAAAGTGATACAAAATTGGCAAAATAATAGGACAAACAGTCATTTTTCTGTCATTTTAGAAATATAAATGCTTTGAATAGTAGTCTTGCTATTATTTAGGTAGTAAAATAGAACTTAGTAGACATGAAAAGGACCAATGAAATTATTAATCAAAGAGTTCCAATTTAAAAAATAGAACAAGTACTATGATACACAAAAGTAAAATACTAAATACCATTCTCTAAGAAAAATTTGAAAAACGGCATGCAAGAGACATTAGTTACATCAGAGTTGTTCAAGAATAAATTGCCTAAATAATTTGGAATGATGTTAAGAACTTACAATCTAACCTTATTTCATTTACCCTCTTAATTTGTTGCTATGGCTTGAATTGGTGAGACGGCATTTGCAGTTAGAACATTATGATAAACTGTAGTGTATAGAAAGGTGTGTTGATTGTATGAAGACACTGAATGTTGCACACTGAGAATAATCAGTTCAGCCATAGTTAACAATTTCCACATTCTATTTTCTTCATTTTTAGACAATATTGTGTACATATATAAGATAGGTGTTCTTTCACCAAGCATTTGATTTGTTGGTAATGTGTTTTTTTTATTTCAGAAAAGAAGGAGACAGAGTCATCAGAAAGAAGAAAAAGGATGAAAGTGTTGTTGAAAAATATGAAGCGTAAGTTTTAATTTGGCTCATTTTAATGTTACATAAATTATATGTGTGAATTAAATAAGGATGATGTGTGAATTATATTATAATGTGCAGAATAACATTTGGCTATTTTCTAATCATACCTTTTGCAAAAATTTAATTTCGTTTTAATGCATTTGGAAAAACATTACTATTGATATTTCATGTTGTAGAGCAAGGTAGCAGAAAAGGAAGAACCTTGACCTTATTTGGATGAGCTCTTTTCTCTGAATCAAATTTGAGCATCATAACCAAATTGAAGAGTTTTGGCTTGAAAAAAGTTGATTTGGCAAGCATAATTTGTCCTTATAATCTTTTCATTAAGATCTCTGTGTTAATTCACTCCTGTCCCTTGATTTAGTTTCAAAAACTGCTTTCAGTTCTGCTGTTTCTTGTGCTCAGAGTGAGGGAACACACCTTGTGCATATATTTCCTGCCCCATAATCCCATACTAAAGTGGGGCCTTCTTCCCAATCCTATGAAAACTCCTTTGTTATGGCCAGGAAAGTTTAAATTGACTTATATTCTATCTAAATAAGCAGGCTCAGCAAGCACCATTCAGCCAGTAGCATGATTCTCAATGTGGAGAGACAACTGAATAGTTCATGAACAAAGCTGTCATTGAATGGGTTCATTATTATCATCATCACTATGAAGGCAATACATTTACCTGATTGATTGATAATAAGAAAGTTTTGGCCTCCCTTTACCATGACGAAGATGTTCAAAGAGAGGAAGGATGAAGGCACCATTTAGTATGGAATTAAAGAAAGGTGGAATCTATGTACAAGGTGCATAGAAACAGAAAGCTAAGAAAGAAGTTCATGAAACTATAAAAAAGTCAAAGAAGAAAGTCAGATGTGCTGAAAAACAGGACAGTGGTGAACCGAAAAAAGATGGTCCGTAACAAAACAAATCATTCTATTTAAACAAAAAGAAGGCATACCTGACCTCTAGCTCAAGACCTTACATAATCCCCCTGAAAGCACTAATTCCCATAGATATAATAGTTTTATCCCCCTGAGGGGTACATTTGTCTTCTCTGGTATCTAATCAATAGGTTTTGAGTTTCAAAAAGGCTTTTGTATGTGTTCAGCTGATTTTGCTATCAAGTGTTTTTCAATTCTTTTTTTTTTTTTCAGGCCACAGACAACATCAGCTCTCTTCTTCAATTACAATACACAGCTGGGGCCTCCCTACTTAATATTATTAGATACTAACTTCATCAATTTTGCTATCAAGTGCAAAGTGGACCTAATAGATGTGAGTTTATGAAATAATCTATTTGGTGAAAATGCTAACCTTCAGTGGAATATTGCTATGTGTTCATGAATTTCTTATTTTTGTTCTGGAAGATATATTAATTGTTCTAATTATCCTATTTGAATTGTAAGTCTATTTACTTTCATGTGTAATTTTTTAATTTATATAGGATTGAAAAATTCTCCGATCATTACTGTTATGAAAATTCTATGTAAAGTTGGTGTTTCTTTCTTTGTGTTTTCATGGTAGAGATTGTGTCACTATCATCATATATGACTGAACAAATGTCTAATTTTTTACATCTCGCATCCACGAGGACTCCACCATTTTGAAATACGAGTTGGGAGCTTACCTTATCTGTATCCACCTTACCACTTGCCAAAATATTCAAGTATCACCACTGCCTGGCAGGGCATGACGGACTGCATGTACGCCAAGTGCATCCCTCACTTGACGGAGTGCGTGCGGGGCGAGATGGAGCGGCTGGGCGAGCGCTACAAGCTCGCACTCAAGATACTCAAGGACCCTCGCATCAAAACGCTCTCCTGCTCTCATAAAGGCATCTATGCTGATGACTGCATTGTTGAAAGAATCAAAGAGGTGAGGGTTTTCTAAAGTTGCTCAATTCTACTTGCTGTGAGTCTTATTGTGTCACCCCTCAGGGGGATACAACTATTGTATCTATGGGAATTTGCACTCCCAGGGGGACAATGTGAGGGCCGGAGCTGAGAGTTAGGTAGGCCTTCTTTTTGTTGAAATAAAAGGTTTTTGTTATGTTAAGGACCACCTTTTTTCGGTTCACTGCTATCCTGTTTTTGTTTCATAATCTTCTTTCACAACTTACTGTTTCTATGCCCTTTCTGCGTAGATTCCGCGTTTCCTTAACTCCATGCTAAATGGTGCCTTCCTCTCTTTGGATCGCCTTTGTGGCGGATAGGGAGGCTTGAACTAACTAATAATCTATAATCTTGCCTAATATTCATTAAGTCGCTCCTGTGGAATCTACACTTATAAATACAATATTGGTAATACAGTATTCATTGTGAATTTGTCTTCAGTATTTGTCGTCCTTTCTTGAGCAAAGTCAAGTTTTATCATTACATAAGAAACATCAAGCTGGTACTGGAACCTGTCATTATATATTGCTGGTCTTAAAATATATGTTAAAGAACTATGTTACAACCTAGCTGTATTTAAACTGTAACTAACCAGTTATAGCGTAAGAGGATGGGATATCGCAATTTATTTGCATAACACTGTCGATTTATCATCGTTCCCAAGCAAATGCAGGCCTCATTAACGAGCGAGCCCACTTGACTGAACTTGTGTTCCCCCGTTACCCCTGTACAATGTTGGCTTACTGTTGTGTTGGTGAGCAGCACAAATGCTACATCGTGGCGACCTGCGACAAGCTGCTCAAGAGGCGCATCAGAAAAATCGTCGGTGTGCCTATCATGAGCGTCGGCCAACGCAAGTGAGTAGAGCGCAATTCTCATAGTGCTTGGTGCTGCCTCCTACAAGATATTTACCATCAACCAAGTTGATGTTCATGAACAGTGAACTGTGTTTATGTATTTATGGTGTATAAGTTTGTATAGGAAACCTAACTCCTTTTGCTGTTTGACCAGTGTTGTCTCTAAATGTGTGATGCATGCTGCTTGCTTTTGGATGTAGTCGTGAAAGGTTTCTGTGAACTTGTTAAATATACTCAGGGGAAGGTTTAATTATATTGCACATATGATGAGTATGTGTAAAACGTAATTTGCACATTGATTGTAAGGTGCTGTACAAAGTTGAAAATTTCAGGTCATGGACATTACAGTTTTATCTCGAT
The DNA here is from genome assembly GCA_014220935.1 of Platorchestia sp. MABIK. Lineage (NCBI taxonomy): Eukaryota > Metazoa > Arthropoda > Malacostraca > Amphipoda > Talitridae > Platorchestia > Platorchestia sp. MABIK. The sequence continues at coordinate 27,515 of JACJUY010003127.1, read as the reverse complement.
TATGTTATTTATGGCGTTGTTCGAGTGTTTGAGTATGAAGATGACATGATATAATAAGTGATGAAAGAGGTGTGGTTTGCATAAATTTTAGCTGTGGTATGACCACGCTGTGTGAGAGGCGAGGAGCAGCTCTTGCGCTCTGCCTGCATTTTTGCGGCTGTTCAAATAATTAGTTAATTCTATTTAATTTCTTGGCATTTATTTCTTTGCTGTGATGCTTTGCAGGATCATTGAGAAAAGATATTCTATAGATTATTGTGCAAGATTTTAAGTCCTCGTTTTTTCTTTTTTCAGGTTCGTCATAGAACGCATGGGCATGGGCGTCTAGTGGCTCAAAAAATAAAAGTACATTTGTGAATTTTCTTTTCTTTTCCGATATTATTTGTGTTTGCTATTGATGTGATTCTACACTTCTATACACTTGGTGAGTTTTGCCTGTCTTCTCTATGTATTAGCAGAAATGGATGTATTAGGAACCTATTATGGTTTATTCACTGACCAGAAATTATGACTTACAAATAAGCTGTCAGAAACCAACGTACGGACGTGCATTTTGTGTATCAATTTTTATTGGAAATATACCGCTTTTTTATTTTCCATCCACGAAAAGCAAATTCATCTTCCCTCTGAACTCTCCCACTCTAATTCACATTAGGGGGAAATGGTTCTCTAGTGTGGGTTTTGAAAAGAACCTATCAAACGTACTTGAGTTTAGCTCTCATTTCTTCACACATGTTGCTCATGACTCCATGTAGATACAGTTCAATTAACTGATTAAAAATTATTTTAATCAAATTTACTTGCTATATGAGAGTAGTGCTTGTTGCACTTGACATTCAAGCGTTGTTTGCATACTCAAGGTGGAAACATTTCAAGAGATCAGTCACAACAGATTATATGTCTGCATCAGTCAGCTTTTGTAGTAGCATACTGGTGTTTTGTTGTGTTGCATGTCTGTACCAGATTTTACGGAGCACCTTTGATAATGCGTTTCATTCCGCGGAGGGGCTGGAGGTTATCCTTCTGCTAGGGGTGGCTGGACGTGCCCCCGGTCCTCTGTCTTCGTCATTCGTGTTTGAAACATCTTTTTACGCTTTCCCCGCGTATTGGGCCGTAGGTATACCAGTCGGTAAATTGCTCGTACGCTTAGCGGTTTAAATGAATGGCATTTCATCTGTTTTGTGGTCTTTTAAAAAAAAGAACTTATCAAGTGAAAGATATCGTGCGATTGTATTTGTCACATTTGCAAGGAAAGGTTAACATGTATTAGAGCTGTGAAGTCGATTTCCTGATTATACCAACAACTTAAGGTTACCATATCCTAAAATGGGAAACTTTTTTTCTATGGGACGTACGTCTATGAAAATTTGTACACTACTAGATCTCCACATTTGTAAC
>JACJUY010003127.1:0-14300 GCA_014220935.1 Platorchestia sp. MABIK | reverse complement strand
CTTCTGTAATTTTGGGTGTACTGACTTGTTTATCATTTTAATTGCAGACTTTTTTGTTGAGAATGAGCCTAGGCTCGAAACGTTCAGAGTAAATGTTTTTAAAGTACTTCTTCTCTATTTCTTTCATGGTGAAGGTGTTAATGGAATTTATTCTTATTTGGATAACCGAGATTACAAGTCTGCATTATTTTGAATGTTCTTCGTACATTGGTTTGATTGTGCGCCAGGTGCTGGAGAGCTGCCTAGTGGGGGACAGCAGCAGCGCGCCGCCTGCGCGCGTGTCGCGAGACGCGCTCCGGGAGCAGGTCGTGTCGCTGCAGCAGTACTCCGCCGTCACCCACTCCCTCCTCACCAAGGTGACTCTCTTGCTCTTGGGTACTGCCCCTCTCCTCCTCTCTCCCTCTTGGTTCTCTCCCTCTCTCTTGGTTGCTATCTCTCTTCCTCTTGGTTGCTCCCACTCTCGGTTACTCTCCCTCTCTCACACTTTATTGTCTTCTCCTTGATTGTCTTCTCCCCCTTGATTGTCTTCTCCCCCTTGATTGTCTGCTCCTCTGTTCCTCCTTGAATGTCTGTTCCCCCTCGATTGTCTGCTCGACCTCGATTGTCGACTCCTCCTTAATAGCCTGTTCTATGATTGCGTTTCTTCCTCCATAGCGGGCTTCTATATTTGTACTTAAAATATTTTTGGGGATGGTAATTCGCCCAAAATGCTACCGATTTCTGGGCTACAAAATTGTTTTCTTTATTTATTTGTTTTTTAAATCTTTCTGCTCTACAATGAGCTTCGTTTCTTGTCTCAACCCATGTGGCGCACATGGCGCACATAATAGGATTTTAAGGGGTAATCGAAGTCAAGGTACTGCCCTGTTATGTCGATAATAGAAATGCATGTTTACGCCATGTTGTGACTCGAATACTTAGTTTTCGTTTTTCAATCACATGTGAAAATTTATGCCTCTTGTTGAAAAAGCCACGAGGAGTGAGATGAGCGTTACTATTACACGTGTAATTTGCTCACGATTTTGCAGCTCGTATTGACAAGACATTGTGCAATAAGATTGTGACAACAAGAGACATTGTGGTCTGGTGCAGGTGCGTGCAGGTGAGGAGGCGAGGCTGGAGCTGTGCCACGCGGCCACGGGGCAGCTGCGCTACGTGCTCTACATCATCGACGCGCCTCTCTCCTCCTCCGGCTCCCCTGCCCTGCCCATGGGCGTCTTCATTGTGCCGCAGAGGAGGTGCGCTGCTTTCTCTTTAACACTTTGACTGCGGCAGGTAAAACTGAAGTTAAATATTCAACTCAAATTTAAAGTCAATTTTAGTAAACAATGTTGAAAATAGTAAACATTAACTGGATCATGCCTTAATTTAGTTTTGATTAAGTATTTATAGAAAATGAGTTTGTGACTACTGGTCGGTCAGAAGCATTATGAAAATTCCCTCCGTTTACTACCGGTGGCTCACGTTGCAGTCAAAGTGTTAAGATTACTATTATAATTTACTTCCATGTTTCTAAAGTATTCCTACTCATGTTTTTGTGTGGTTAAAATTGGCGGGCTTGATTCAATTTGGAGAACAACTTGATAGCGATGCCGTCTTTAGTGTATCATTTTCTCTGTTCTATTTGAATGAGAATTTGTTGAAATAATCTGCAAAGTTTCAATTGTAGGCAGATTTTAATGTTGTCCTCTATGGAAATTTGCGCTCCCAGTGGGAATACGTGAGGTTCTGAGCTAAAGGTTAGGTAGGCTTTTGTTAGGTAGGCTTTTTGTTGCAATAGAATAAGATTTTTGTTTTGTTATGAACCATCATTTTTCGGTTCACTGCTACCTGTTTTTCAATGCCTACTACTTTCTTCTCAAACTTTTACCTTATTCTTTGGACTTCTTTCTCAACTTATTGTTTCTATACACCATGTGAATAGATTCTGTGTCCCCTCAAATCCATACTAAATTATGCCTTCCTCTCTTTGAAACGCCTTTGTTGCGGTTTAGGGAGGCTTAAACTAACACCTAATTTATGCTAGCCAAAATGATTCGTTTTTATATTTTATAACACATTAGTGTTTAAACTGAACAAAGAAGCTAATGAACTTTTCAACATTTAAACGTTCTCTTCTTTTATCTTGTTTCACAAACTTCTTTCTTAACTTACTGTTTCTATGCCTCTGCTGAATAGATTCCATGTTCCCTTATCTCCATACTAAATGGGGCCTTCCTCTCTTCGGAACGCTCTTTTTTTTTTATGGTTAGAGAGGCTTAAACTAACATCTAATATAATCTTTTTCTAAAAGCAGATATGATATTCTGTCTAGTAATAAACACCTTTGTCTAGTAATAAACGCTGACGCTGCAAATTAGGGTCGTTGCCTGCAGTGTGGTCACTGTCCTTAAGGAATGTTACCTGGGCACTAAACGAGAGGAAAATAAGGCCTTAAAGCTCGGGCGTGACTAGGGGCCTGGGGAACCCCTATCACGTACATTCCCTGTAAGAGTATCATGTCAACGAAACTCAGCCACTCTCTACTAAAAGAGAAAAAGGCTTGGTATATACTATACTTATAATAAACACCTTTGTAACATTTAGGCTCACTTGCAAGCAGGTAAATATTTCGTCATGTACTACCATATATCCAGAGAGACGTAGCTCTGTACCACACTTTCTATGAACACCAGACCCGCGTATTCTTGTGTGATGTAGCTTGGTTTGGAACACCCCAGGGAGGTGGAGTGGCTGTTCAGCAGCGTGGAGGGACGCCGTCAGTTGCTGGAGAGCGCTGACGCAGGACGGCTGGTGGTGGTGCATCTCGTCAGAGACCAGTTGTATGAGGCCGGGCTGCAGCAGGTACAGGAGGAACTCAGTTCGTCTGTCATGGACCTGGCCCCCCACGACCTGCCCAAGAACTTCAAGGTGAGCTACCTCCTTGTAGACGCATAGGATTGTCTTCAGCCTATCAAGGGGACTGATCTTTAAGGGTTGGGTGAGATTTCAGAGCCCGCTCACAGGGGGTATGCTAAACGTGTCTGTAGTTGCCATCTTTACGTCACCATTTATATTTCATGTCGCCATTTTTATTTCATGTCGCCATTTTTATTTCATGTCGCCATTTTTATTTCATGTCGCCATTTTTATTTCATGTCGCCATTTTTATTTCATGTCGCCATTTTTATTTCATGTCGCCATTTTNGTATGCGTTGTATTGTTGGATTAGATCATGAGTGTAATTTGAGTGTCATTGAAGCTATGAAGGTTTTCCTTGCGCGTGCCTGGAGTAAAAGACAGTGACTGGAATAAGCCAGTCATGTAGAGTGGGCTGTAGTGACCCATTATGCACGGAGATAGTGTCTTGACGTACTGGTTATCCCAGTGATGCCGTCTAATGGGAGTTTGTGACAAGGATTGGTGGATCCTGAGTAGTTTAGTGGACGGGTCTGGTACGCAGGTGCTGAACTCTTTTTTTGTGTGTGTGAGTAGTGAGGAGGGAATTGCAGGCCGTTACAAAGGCCCCGACACTGTCAGCCCTCAATTTCAAGTTCAAGTTCAAGTGTAAGCTATTGGGAGAAAGTATGTTGGGGGCATGCAAGGAAACTAAGTATGCAAAAGATTATTCGTGTTTGAATTAGGAGACCTGTGGATGACTAGAGTTTAATGAATGTTGGAGGTGGAGGACTTGAGTGGGACTGCAAGAGGTGGAAAAATGAGATTGAGAGGAGAACAAAAGAGTATGGATTGAATTGAATAAGTGGATGCTTAGCATGCCGCGAAAGTTTGCACTAATCTGGTATATGTAGAAGAAAGTGCCTAAGTGTGAGATGTTCTATGATGGTAGTTTTGGAAGACAACTCTTGTTTGCTGTGAGATGTAAGGTGTTGAGCAACGTAGAGCAATGCTTTAAGTTTCATTAAATATGCAAAAAGTTGCCGCATGGCTTGATATGGGTTTGTTTTAAAATTCACCATCGCGTCTTTTACAAGGTCTTAAATGTTTTTTTTTTTAAAAGCCATGCATTTTTCCATAGATTTTTCAATGTAACTGTAAAATTACTGTGAATTTCAAAACAAACCTGCGTGTAGCCATGCAACAACTTTTTGTGCATTCAAGAAAACCTAAATCATTGCTTTAACATAATAACTTTTAGAGGAGATAGCTTTTAAACATTTTACCTTCAACTGTTCAAAAAGTGCATTTTTTTACAATTTCTCATTTTTTTTCATTTGCAAGCTATTATATCGCTTGGTAAAATTGACGAAGTTAGCGTTCTAAAAGCTATCTGAACATATAAATATGTTTTCTTGTGAGTTTTTTGTTGTTCCTTGAAGGAACTGGTACCACAGGTATCACAGATACGAATGGAACTGGTATCATAGATACGTATCACCGCTCTAATAGTGCCTGCTGCGGCGTCCTCCTCCCCTTCCCCCCTCTTATGGAGCAAAGAACGTTGTGTACCTTTGCTAGATTGTAAACAACGGAGTTCTGTGCCAAATAGACCAACAAAACAAAATCAAGATATTTCTGATTCGTATCTTATGTGGTGACTGTCTGGCGCTAGCAGCTGTATTCAAATCCACCCTCTTCCCCCCTCGTTTCCAACTCTCTCGAAGCACAGAACGTTCTGAACTTCCCTAGCTTGTAAACTAAGGAATACTGTATTAAATAGAGCAATAAAAAGCACAAAAAATTTCAGGGGAACGGCACATGAACTTGGTGGTCGGCGCTGGGAGTTCCATTTGCTAGAGGTATAATAGTTTTGTTATCCTTGAGAGGCAGTGTACTAATTGCAAAGAAGTTAAATTTTGTGTCGGTGCTATGTACCTAACTCATGTTTCCATAGTGTGACAAGTGCAGCTCTAATTGTAGTCCAGATTACAATTTTGATTGATGTCAGGGTCAGGATTGAAGAAAAAAAAGTTTCTTCTGTGTTTTGTAATTATGAATTGTAATATATGAGTTAATATGTTTTTTATCTTAGGAAAAAGGAAGGTTTAGGTTAAACTGAAAAATGATGCCGTCTCTGTGGAGTACTCGGTAGTGACAATTTTTGTAGGCAATTCTTTTCATATTGTACACAAAGAGGAGAAAAAAGCACAAACTATCATGTAGTGGACTGTTTATCAAAGGTGTTCTGTTCTACCATGAGCCAAGTTTTGTTGAATTTTAATGCTCTTGTTGTGAATTTTTTATGTACAGTAGGTTGAACATGAAGAAATACTTTTGATTGCCTTTTTAAATAAAGTTCTGGATGCTGAACAAAGGCAGGCATTTAAAATATCAGTTGTTTCAGTATTATATTGTATTTTTTTTAAAATTAGCTTTTGCTCATGAATACAACATGTATTGATAGGACTTTTTGAGTATTAGCCTAGTTATCAATGGTAATTAATTATAGACCTGGAAGGAGTGTTAAATGCTTACATTGTTTTCATTTTGACCATTTCTGTTGTTTTATGCTTGCTAGTTATACAAAAGAGAACTCCATAATATAACATGCAATGAATATGAAAGCATTGTTATCTCCTAATTATCAATTTATTCTTGACACTGATAAATTGATCCTATTTTTGGTAAATTTGTCATTTTTATGTTTCTATAATGTATAACATTAAGCCTTTGTTTACTGTGCTTTCAGGTTTTTAATGCTAGCAACTTACAGTAAAAACAGTAACAACTTATGGCAAAAACAGTAATTCATTCAAAGAATGAGGAAACGCAGTAAAAAATCATTCTTTGCTTTATGGCCTGGAGAGAGAATTTTTGGACCTTTCAGATTTCTGCCGCTTTTTTTTGTGGCTGGGGCTGGGCTTGAGTTTATTATGATCAACTGGCACTTTGGCGAGGTCAACTTCTGTAAGTAAAGCAGCATACCACAGTGTTGTTATCCTGTGCACATTAGATGAAACCATTGCTATTCATTTTAATAGAATGTGTGTTACCCGAGCATCTCACAAACAAGTTATTTCACTTCTGTGCTAAAGGAATGGAACATGAATACTCATTTAGATTTCATGTTTATAAACCTTGTTTTATCATTTTGAAGCTATAAAGCTTTGGAAAGGATATCTGTTTGTGAAATTTTAATTTATTTTATGCCTTTCATATCAATATTATTTGAAGTGTTTATAATTCAGATTAAATTTTTTGTTCTTCACACTCCAAATGGTGTCTGAATGCGCTCAGTATGTTCTCAGAAAATCAGAAGGTCAATTGAAGTTTGGAGTGTCTTAATTGAAAAGTTTGTCTTTGGGAGGAGAGCTCAATAGTGTAATTCAAGGATTTTTCAAATGTTGTAAAGCTCAACAATTAAGAGATTAATGCTACTCATCACTTTAACAATGCATTTTTAAGATGAAAAATTACCTCTCATGCTCTTTTGTCTTATATAAGGAAAGAACTACTTGCTTCTAATGCTTAGTTTTCATGTTTAAATCTTGAGTCAGCATATCAGCTCATTAGTCTATGTATAAATACTTAATGTCATTCGGAAAAGCACTGATTTTATGCATGGGGAAGATTATTGACCTTTAGAATGGTTGATATTAAGGAAATATAATTATGCAAAGTTTACCTCCTTCTTGCAGATAAAACTTTCAAGAAAAGGCGAGTTGAAGAATTGGCTGCTAAGCTTCTCGAACAGGACGACGCAAAGGCATTGAGAGCTGCTAGGAGAGCTCTACAGCAACAAGAAGAACAAGAACAACAGCAGTAGTTCTTGGCAAGCAGGTCAGTCATAATTGTCGACTTTTTCATAAATCTATTGAGACCTTTGTTTCTGAAAGACATTAGGAAAAATTTGGCTGGCTAACAACATTGTATTCTGAAAATATTTTGTTGAAAGGGTCGCCCCTATTGCACGTTATGAGTTGTATTAGACATTGCAAGATTTTGTTCACAAGAAAATAACTTGATCCTTGTAGGATAGATGTCATCAAAAAAGTGGTTTAGTACTGACGATGGCTTTTCTTTTGGAGAGAAGAGAGAAGTTGTACTCTTTAGTGTGGGTACAAAACTGGGTTGGAAGAAGCTTTGAGTTGGATTGTAAGTAAAAAATCCTTCAAAAAATTGTTTTTTGAGAGTATTGATAGACACACACCATTTAGAATTGCAGTTGCTGAGTGAACAACAGTATGTTATTTGAATTGAGTGAAACTGCTTAGTGGAAGTGGAAAATTTTGAGTTTGTATTGTTCGAATTTGTAATTTTTTTATTACATTCATACATAGCGATGTTATAGTGGTTTTAGGTATATTTGCTAAATTACATTTTATATCATTAAAGAAAGTATTTTGATATTTTTCTTCATCCGTTCTTATATATACTACACATAAAGTAACTAGGTCTAGACTCGAGAGGAACTTGAAGTGTAACTGATCAATATTTTCCTTGGCATAACGCAGATCTTGTGTACATTTTATACTGTATTCAGCCAACATGATGGTTTGGGCAAGGTACGAGTCAGAGAAATATCAATTAAATGATATGAAGCCTTGTAAATGATGAAAAATGTTTCAGGGGGCGAGGGAAATTACTTGCACTATACGGTCTGGACTGATCTGATGCGAGTGTTGGGTTCTGAGGCTTAGCCTCACTAGTGAGCCAGGGTTATACAGGAATAGAACAAAAATTGAACGAGTGATCGGAAATCGATAAAAATGTCTGGTGCTGTCATTAGTTTTGTTAACAGAGTGTATTGTAGCATATTTGAGTTCACATCCAGGGGAATTAACTGCCTCTGTTTAGTGAAATATGTGGTCTAACTACTGCATAGCTCAGGTGAATCTATATTTCCGATATTTTTTCCCTATAACCGAGTTATGTATGTATTCCCTATAACCGAGTTGTGTATGTATTATGTATTCGCAGGGAGGACTGTAGCGATGCCTCTGGGCATGAGTTGGCCCAAGTACGGGGCGGTGGTGGTGACGACCCTGCTCTCCATGTTCGCTGGCTCTCAGCTGGTGCACCAGTACTACCAGCCCCTCGCTGACCTCAGGCAGCTCGCGCTCGTCAGGAAGGAAGAACTCAAGAGAGAGCGAGAAGCTGCTGCTGCTTCCTCGTCTTCTTAGCCTATTTGTTATGATAGGTTTTGCGTGAGCGCGTGTGCGCTCCTGAAATGACATCAAGACTTCGTATACAGAATGTGTGAGATGTGTTATTTTCGGGTGAGCGTTTGTTTTCGTTGTGACTGTGTGATCTGAAGTTTGATGTGGAAAATGTGATGTACTTGAGTGTCTTTCATCTGTAATTATTCATACTAATTTCACAGACTCAGAAGAATTTTCTTTGTTTTGACCTTAAGAGTTACGCGTTCAATGTGAATGGATAATTTTACTCAGCTCAGGGTGATTGTCTTCGGTTGGGGAAATAGTGAACATGGTAAGTTGTTCTTGACGGCGATAGCAAACAGAATTTGCGCATCGAGCTGTGAGTTGTCGAGTGGGATTCCGAGACCGGAAATGAGTCGGGATTTCACTTGATTACACTGCGACTCGGATTACGAAGTAATCGGGAATTTTCAGCTCTAACTTGAAATTCTTGAAACTGCTCAAAACGTAATACGGTAAAATTAAACGTCAGTAGTCTAAAGTAACGTATTTATTGTTCATGTCTCATAATATGACAGTACTTTTGATAGTTTCATCTACATCGATGACATCATCGTTGCTGCTTTTCGATTTTAGTAATTTGTTCACTAAATTGAGGCTCTTAGAAAAACTATGCATCAAGTTACTCTCGGGTTCAGATTCGTCTTGAGACTTCATACAGAAGAGCAGGCGGTTGACTTCTTGCGGGACGTTCTGACACAGCATGCGACCGAAGACAGCCCTGATGCGCTCGACACACTCCTGCCACACGGCGCTGTCGCGACACACCACGTTCAGCACCGCAACTCCTGCACAGCACAGCACGCTCTGTAGCTGCTCCTAGATCTCAATCTCATGGTAGCAATGTAGCCGTTTTTTGTCACGGGGACAAATTGCTTTTTTGTCTGAAGTTTTAAAATTTGATCACTTTGGTTGATTTTAGGTGTAGGTTCGCCGTTTCATTGTGGTGGTATAATGAGTGGAGAAAACTGAAGATTGTCAGGGGTTGAAATAATGTTATTCAATTATAGAAATCCACAGCAATGCATAGGGCACAAGCAAGGATATGAATTTGATTCATATTCGCTCAATACTCACGTACTAGCATCAAAGTGCTGCTATTTAATCTTAAATTTCCGAAAAAGTGACAAAATCTAGTACAGTAAAAATAAGAATAATTTTATAATGCTATTAATGAAGAGCATAAATCCTAGCAAGGTTTTAAAACATAAATATTATTTGAACAAACTAAAGCAATGTGTAAGAAAGTGTGCAGACTACGCAACCAAAGTAGAAATAACCTTTAACCATTGAAATTACTTCATAAAAAAATACACTCAATGAGTTGACGTGGTGCATATTTCATGAGTAATTTTTTATATTTTTTTTGCGTTGTTGCATAAAAACCTAAACATGAGATGGTAATCCTTGACAGTAATAGCAAGATGGAAGTGTATCAGAAAGACGCAGTTACTGGCACGACAGCACATATAAAAATGAACTACCAATTTCTTTTGAACATAACAATGTGCATACTTCCAATGTGAACAATGTGCTGCACAGATCACACCATCTCAGTGAACAGCGTGCTTGCTATACTGACATGTTTAGTTTTGTGCTGCCCCGACTTACTCAGTAAACAATGAGCTAAATAAACTACTCCTGCAAACAATTATAAATAGACTTCCGCAGTAAACAATTACAGTATATATAGACTACCACAGTAAACACAGCGCTGTACAGAGAACCACTGGCGGCACAAAAGCGCCTCGTTACCTCGAGGACGGAGGCAGGCAGCCAGGACGCGCAGGAAGTTAGGGGTGACAAAAGCCTGGGGTGGGCAGCTCATGCCGACGCTCACGTCTTTGGAGTCCACGTCGAGTAGGATGAAGTCATACGCTACGCCTGTAAGGGGTCAAACTGCTATCAATTGGAACCAGGGTTGCCAGGCAGGCTTTTTATGGCCTTAATCATGTGAAAATGGGCAATTTGGATAGATTAGATGTTAGTTTAAGCCTTCCTGACCGCAACAAAGCTATGCCAAAGAGAGGAAGGATGAAGACATTAAGGATGGTGTCCAGGGGGTGCAGAATTTATGCAAAAGGTGTGTTCCCACACTGTGCCACACAAGACTGCAGGCTCTCAGCTGGTGTACAGAAACAGTAACTTAAAAATAAAGGCTCTGAAACAAGAGGAAAGTTAAAGGACAACGAAGGGCTGAAAAACAGAATAGAGGTTGACTGAAAAAAGATGGTTCTAAAAAATAATTATTTCAACTAAATGTCTTCCCTAATTCTCAGCTCGGGACCTTACATTTCTCTCCTGAGAGTGCTAATTCCTATAGAAAAAGTATTACCCCCTAAGGGAACAAATTTTTTTTATCGTTATTCTAAAATAGAACGTTTACAGACTCAACTTTAGCGACTATCAACAACGAGATGAAAATTATTATCAGAAAAACGGTACAGTTTATAATTTTGTAAACATCCTCTCACCTTCATTTGCTTTCTCTTCACAAAAGTCAAGTGCATCCTGGACAAACACCGTCAATCTAGGGCTAGTTTTGAATCCAAAATACTGCTTCGCTACTTTGACCATCGCCTCGTCGATTTCGACGGCGTTCAGCGTTATCTGCAAGAAATTATCAATTGACTTTAAATATGGTACACTCTTATGAAAATAATCTAGCATAATAATTGTCAGTGTTTTTGGCTGAATAACAGGAAAGAATAGCCATGCGCCAAGAAAATAATTAATAGTAATCAATGACATTGAAAGTTACATTTCCTGTACAACAGTAAAAATTTTACATTAGGTTAATTAATTACATAATTTGAAATTAGGGGAAATTTCAGGAAATAACATAACTGTAGCACAAAAGTACAAGAATTGTTAGAATGCAATGTATTACTAGCCAGTAATGCACCAAGAATTGGTAAACCCCTACTTATTACATCAGTCTTGTGCTAACAAACAGTTTTTACCTGAGATATTTGATGATGAATCTAAGTTCTGTTTCCTTCGGAAAAAAATAGTTAATGCCAGAAACATTAACCAAATGTGAATCTTCGAAGATGGATGAAATATCATTGCTCAGCGCTCTTACTTTCCCTCAATATAATCCGCGTCATAATCACTCTTACCGTTCAAAACGAAACTTTCATTAAGCACTAATTTGAAGTTGCTCCATTACCACTGAAATTAAGAGTTACTCCATTACCACGATAACTACAGGGTGCGCCAGAGAAACTTACTTATTTGAAAGGTCAATAAAAACAAAAGTACTTCAGTTATTGTTTTAAATTATTTTTTATATGAGAATACAATATCCGAATTTTTTTTCATGTTGTCTTGAAAATGACATCGGATAAATGGCGACCCCCATTGCGCATACACTGATGAAGTCGATTTTTGAAATTCGTATCCACTCTTTGCAGCATATCAATCGGTATGTTGGCAATGGCGTCGCGAATGTTGTTCTTGAGGTGTGCTATGGTCCGTGGTCGATCGACATAAACCAGGGATTTCAAATAACCCCATAAAAAGAAATCGCATGGAGTCAAATCTGGAGAGCGTGCCGGCCATTGGAGATCGCCTCTGAGAGAGATGAGGCGGTCGGGGCGACCGTTAGAAAAGAAGCTCTCGACTGCGAAGGCCCGCTGCTCTCTAGACCAGAGCATGATGGCAACTGACTGGCGGGAGAAACAAACTTGGGAACTTCCATCTCCAGATGCGCCCCCTCTCGCCCCTCTACCCGCTCAACTCACCGCGCGGGAATTTTTTCAAATAAGTAAGTTTCTCTGGCGCACCCTGTATAAGTGACCCCATTACCATAATAACTACACGGGATTTCATTACTATTCTTGCTCTCTTCAAAAATTAGCGACTCCATTACCCCTTTTCCTTTCTACAATGACACTTCAATCGGAGAAGAACACTTCAATTACTACAATCATTCGGAGCGCCAAGCCAGACCGAGACGTGATTTGGATCGACTGGTCTGGGCGTGACGTTTTTGTTCTTCTTGGTGTGAAAAAGAGGAAGAATGGGAATGAGAGAGAAATCCTGGAGAGAAAGAAAGTGACTGTGTATCGGAAGCAGAGAAAGAAGGGAAATACTGCATTGAAGCTTAGTCCGAGTACCATTTTATAACAATAAAATACAACTTCTATAGAATTACCAAAGCGAAAACTTGGTAGTCTTTGACCAAAGTTGTTCTTAACTGAGTTTATCATTACTCTATCGTTTTCAATTCCTGATCACAAGTCTCCCCGTTCTTACACCTCTTCCACAGATAACATGCCTCCTCGACACTCGAACTTAAAGTTAAGAAAAGAACCTACAAATTTACACGACCGACTCAGGTCATTTATAAATTAACACATGGAATACTTTTAATAATCGAAATATATTCGCGGTAACACACACAGAGCAGCAGGAAACGTACCCATGTGGGAGATTTTTGTGTTCCCTTCAACACGTTAGTCGAGGTTAAAATCTCATTCAACAGAAACAAAGATAATCAGAAATGTCCTCGAGCCAGAATAGTAGGCGTCTTTTTATTTCTAGTCTTTTCCTCGACCCTTTCCCCTCACCTTGGGGAAGTGCTGATGCACGTAAGTGGCCAGGGGACCGCCCCCCAGCCCCAGCAACAGCCCCCTCCCCCGGCCCCCCACCAGCCCCAAGCCTCCCACCATGGCGAGGTGGTGCTGGCAGGAGAGGTAGCTGTGGTCCAGAGAGGAAGAGGCACCACTTTGTCCCTCCTGTACTTTTTGCTTTCCTTTTTTCTTCTTATTTGTCTGTGTTTTGCCGTTCTGTGCTGGAACTGAAAAGAAGTTTGAGTTGAATATTGCGTGCGTAAGAGAAAATCGAGCTCAAGAGTTAAAAAAATCAATAAATTTGTCAATGAATAACGATCTTAAATAAAAAGGAAGTCTGCAGGTATAAAATTGCAGAAGACAATTTAAGAAATCTCTGGTTGAGTCTCTAGAATATGATGAAATAACAGATGGACAATGCTATATCAATAATATGAAGAGTTGGCAGCAACAAGGTGCGTTCTGATACAACATTTCTGACGTCAAGTTATTCATTGCACTGGCGCGTCAGAAATGATTGCATCTTGCGATCTCGACCACGGCAGAATAGCTAAAGCTAAACAAAATGACTCGAGCCACCGTTTAAGTTGACACTATTAACACAAAATCTACCCACGAGATGTGGTCGCACTCAGGATACCCAAAGCATAGAAATAGCAAGCTAAGAAAAAAAAAAGAATTAATGAAGAAGAGATAGCAAAGAAGGCATGAAAGCTGACAGAAGCAGAGTGGGCACAAATGATACAAGTCCCGAGGGCCTATTGATGGCTAAGGTGACCTGAAGGTTTACTGCTGGCTGAGGTAACCTAGCAGTAACTCCCTGGAGGCGCCAGTCTCCATAGCATACGCTAAAAAAATAAGAGTTCAATCCACGACAAAATTGCCTAGCCAGAACTTCGGCAACTTTAGAATCGAGAAGAAAATAAAGGAAACATAACTTTATTATTGGGTTGGCATTAAACAACCTACACAAAAAAAATCAAAAAAGCCTGAACAAACACACCTGAAAACCCCAAAGAATCCCTTGGAGTGTTTTATCTGGGTTCTTAGGTG
This sequence comes from Platorchestia sp. MABIK, assembly GCA_014220935.1. Taxonomy (NCBI): domain Eukaryota; kingdom Metazoa; phylum Arthropoda; class Malacostraca; order Amphipoda; family Talitridae; genus Platorchestia; species Platorchestia sp. MABIK. Next base: position 568 of record JACJUY010003127.1, on the reverse strand, counting down.
TGTATTTTTTAGGTATTTTTGAATGGGCTTTTCACTGCCGACCCTACTTTAGACTCGAGTAGCGCTCACCATAAAGGAGGCGCACCTCAGACTGCACAACATTGGGGTTGTCCAGGAATACAAGACGCCGCAGCGTAGCGCCCTGGTCCGCCTGCACGTCCTCCACGACGTACTTGCCGCTGTAGCCGCTCTCGCCGCCGCACACACACCGCACCGACCCCACGTCGCCGCCTGCTGTCAGGAACGGCACCTGGTAATACAGGGTGACAGAAAATAAAAAACGTTGACATGAAATAAAAAAGGTGACATGAAATAAAAAAGGTGACATGAAATAAAAAAGGTGACATGAAATAAAAAAGGTGACATGAAATAAAAAAGGTGACATGAAATAAAAAAGGTGACATGAAATAAAACAGGTGACATGAAATAAAAATGGCGACATGAAATAAAAATGGCGACATGAAATAAAAATGGCGACATGAAATAAAAATGGCGACATGAAATAAAAGTGGCGACATGAAATAAAAGTGGCGACATGAAATAAAAGTGGCGACATGAAATAAAAGTG
>JACJUY010003126.1:132075-157070 GCA_014220935.1 Platorchestia sp. MABIK | reverse complement strand
GTATCGGTAGTAGTATCGGTCAAAGTATCGGTATTTCCAAGTATCGGAGTATCGGTATCGGTATCGGCCAAAAAATGGGTATCGGTATCGGTATCGGTATCGGCCAAAAAAATGGTATCGGTACATCACTACAACAAACAATACAAATGTACCTGAATCGAATGTGAAATTCGTATTGTAAAACAAGCAGAATACTTGACCCAAGTAATTTGACCAAACGAGACCGGAGACTAAAACCGAAAAATTTCCCTGTCCGGAATATCCTACATTGGTGCATACGAACAGCCATGTAACAATACGACGGTGCCTGTAATTCACACCCCTGCTAGTAACAGGTCTTTCCGTTCTGGACTGCGGCATCATGAGGCGGAGTCAGGTTCAGCAGACCGGCCGAAAAGCTCAGATTATATTTCAATCTACGAGAATGGTAACATTTAGACGCAGAGCAAATAATATTCCGACAATAGACGTAAAGTTATTACAGCAAGAGATTACAGTGCGCAAATGATCTTAGCTTGCTATTGAACACTAAACAAACTCTTCAAGAGTTAACTTGAGTTATTCAATAAAAAGCAGATGAGACCGTGATGGTTAAGAAATACTCAACGCTCGTGTGAGAACGAGTCAGTGAATCAAACACAGCCATTTCAGCACGCATCAGTCAACAATACAAAGAACATGAGCACGTACTAGATAATTTCAACGAATTAGTTCCCACCTATTTTAGCGGATCATTAACACAAACTTGTTGAAGATATTAACTTTTGATATTTGAAAGAGTACTAATACTCTCCTTTCTTAGATGCGTTCAAAATGGCTAGCAGGACCCGCGGAAATTCCAGGCAGAATGTCATCGTTATGATGGGTGGAACAGTGAAAAAATTCCGCCAACATAATCAAACTTATTCTAACTTAACCTATCCTGACAAAATGTCAAACATATCAATGCATGTAAAGGCCATCTTTTAATGTTACAATTCGGCATCCATGATAATGCAAACTCGAACGAAAGCGTAAAGGATACCAAACAAATAAATATACATCCTACTATGTGTTTCTTAGGTTAGATTAGTCGTTAGTTTTAGCTTCCCTCCCCGCAGCAACAAATTCGATCCAAAGAGAGGAAGGAGGAAGGCACCATTTAGTATGGAGTGTAGGAAACGCGGAATCTACGCAGAAAGGGCATAGAAACAGTAAGTTGGGAAAGAAGATTATGAAACAAGATCAAAGTTGAAGAAGGAAGTAGTAGGTGCTGAAAAACAGGACAGCAGTGAACCGAAAAAAGGGTGGTCCGTAACAAACCAAAATTCTATTCTGCTGCAACAAAAAGAAAGCCAACCTAACCATTAACTCGAGCCCTCACATAGTCCCCCTGGGAGCGCCAATTCCCATAGATACAATAGTTGTATCCCCCTGAGGGGATAAGAAGAAGCGGACACCAAACAAATATTTAAATAACCACACAAGGGGTATTATTAGGTTAGATGGCCACACCATGTCGCTGTGGCTGCCTGTTCGTAGCGTGGCTACGACCGCTGCCCTAGCCATAAAAAGCATAAGAAGACTCCTCCTATCAACCGCTTCTTGCCATCCCAACTCCGCAAAACGAGACGCAGTAACCAAGTCACCAGAAAGAGCTGCTTTGTCTGAACGCCTACCTAGCCCAAAGTAAGGATCTTCACATTGTTTACCTAAAGATATTTCCAAATAATGAGATATTTCAAATATCTTATTTTGCTTTACTAAACTTTAAGCTTGCAAAATGTAATACTTCCTAATTTTACCATGAAAAAAGTTATCACAGCCAATACTACGTAATATGTACTCTCGTGAGGGGTCGTGTTCTCGAGTATTTTTCACCGGAACGAAACGCGCCTTATTGAAGAGAAATCTTCCACTTGAATTGTTCGCTGGCTTTTTTTTTAACGAACGAAAGTATTTTGATCATGCAATTATGAACGCAAGCATATTTGACCGACTCAGATTTACATCCAAATAAAAATGCTCAGAATTTATGCGATGTTGGAAATAGCATCGGACTACAGTTGTTCAGAGAAAGTCCATAACTCAACCAATACGCGCTCAGCGGCTAAGAAAACTACTCAGTAACGTGCAAGAATTTGGCGTTGGGTCGTTGCCCGAGGTACGGAGGAAGCCTCGAGCTGGTGAGGCAAACCACTAATGTAAAAAAAAACGCGGCCGCCGACGTCTCCCGTCGCGCTGGCTGTAAATGCTCCACCTCCACAGAGGTTCTCGTTTTCAAAAATAACCAATGGAACGGTTGAATTGCTTTCTTGTTTTTCCTACATTGATAAGCGTAATAAAAACTTTGTGTATAAAATCAAACGCTTGACTCAGTAATTCAGCGTTTAAAATTCTGTTGAACATCAATTGTACAACTTTAAAAAAAATTAAACAAGGCTATGTTAGCTTTCCACTTTTTCCGAAAAACTGAACGAACCTTAGTAAGCTTTGAAGCAGCTATGTTCGTTCATTTTCTGAATGAAAAAGACTCCAACTAATGTGATTATTCAAAAGGTAACATAAAGCTCTTCATGGTCTGCCCGTTCACAGAAATAAAAACGTAGAAACACCACCACAACTCGGCGAGGTCCTCCCACTCGTTCGCGTTTCAGTACGCCATGTTTGTTTAAACAAGGAGTCCAACTGGCCAAGAACGCTAACATTGAAACTAGTCGGTTTACTTCATTCTTAATTTCCTGCGGAGCCAGGACTTGACTCGTCGAAATAAGCAGAAGTGTGCAAAAATAATCAGATCTTACTTAAAAAATAAAGAAAATGGGTGTAGTCATATCACACACTACTAGCACTGTTTCTCTGAAAACGCGAGTACGAAGTATAGAGGTTTTTTTTTCGCACAAAACGAAATTCACACAGGCTCGAAATAAGTTATTGTGAATTCATCTCTTCGATAATTTAGCATTCTAATTTAGGAACATATTTTATTATAAGGATTAGAATAGAGTAGACAATGGGTAAATTAACATACTTCATAATAAGCTTTTAGGAATGTTTCCGCTACCAATCTCCAAAATGGACTTCTCTCGTCGACAAAATACGGCCGACAGTAAAAAATTTCTGACGCGAAATTCCTGTTAAAAAGTATGGAAGTAATTAAAACAGACATTTTTTATCTCTCACACAACATAATTAGTTCACAGTATACAAAACCTAACGAAAAGATCGATACACTATTTTGACATTGAGAGTTCATGTTCGTCGCACTGAGAGAGAGAATTAGAATAGCTCACAACTGCTTCATATTTTGCTCAGTTACAAGTTCAATTCTAAATTATCGATAATTTCACTGGCATTCACAACTTCAAAATATATTCTAAACCAGTGAAGCAGCAAATGACACACAGGCTTTTTTCCTCACCCCAGCCTGAACCAACCACTCGCTTTCCTGTAACTAGTCACACAAATTTCCCGAGTCGAATGTGCAATTTTTGTTGTACAAGCCTGAAAAGCAATGGCCAAGAAGCCATAATTTATGTAACGGAGAACTGATTTGAATAAAGTATTAAGAATAGAGGTGAAACTGTTGAATTGATTCTTTTGAATTAGTGGCAATATTCATTTTATCCCTAATTAAGTCGTTTTAAAATGTGCTCATTAATTTTTATCAGAGATACCGAAGACATTTTTAAAGCATTCAGATACTAAATGACATAACTAAAAATTACGCAAAAAAATAAAAAAACATCATTACAGCTAGAGCCACGGAAGATCAGCTTGAAAAGGTTAGTCTCACTACACCATGTTAGAATTTTCAAAAGCTGCTTTAAGTGTTCTCAAAATGAAAAAGCATCAAAAATACTTTGTAATTTTGTAGTTTTGTTATTTTACTTCATTTTATAGAAGTAAAATTACTTCCTTGACTTCTGCAATCCTGTACTGCTTAATTAAGTGGAAACAAACTAGACTTCCCATTTGAAGTTTTAAATTTAAAAATCCATTAAACAATAACAAACTTGGTTAACAACAACTAGGGTCCAAATTAGTTGTCACTTCAGTAATTCTACCCAAGTTAATTTTGAACTGATGCAATGATGGTTTCATACTAATATTAGAAAATAACTTTGGCCCATTAGCTCTTCAATATCTCATACCATACATTAAAGGTTACAAATTTCAAATGTCAACTGCCCTACCTTGCCATACTAAACAAGACAGTCCATAGATCTCTTTTGAGTACTTATAAAATTTCATCACTACAAGAAACCAGGTAACATATTCAAGAAAATTAAAAATTAGTTTCAATGAACATTTACAAATAATAAAGGCTTGACTTGTTCATTTTGAATATTTCACCCACTACAAAGTTCTACCATAGAAGACACCACAACAGTGCCACACCAACATCTTCATTCATACAGTCACTATTGTTAAAGAAACAATTCATGACCCAGATATCTATGTAGCATCTGTAGGAGCTTACAAGTGTTGTATTTAAAAAATTCTAAATACTGAAAACTATGTCCCAAATAAAAGTCACTCATTTCTCCTAATTTATCCTTCAAGTCCAATAAAAACACTTTTCTTTATAATCTTATAGAACCATGCTCTGCATGAGCTGCAAAAAAAATACAAAACTGAGTTTTCAAAACTACTCAACGATTTAGAGATCCCATTCCCAGTTCCTCCAATGATAAATTCACTTTTAACTCAGACCTCTAATAAGATAACTTTCAGCTATGTACTTCCATTTATTTCTACTTCTTTTTGGAAAATTAAGCATTCAAATAACCTATTAAATATTTTCAATTGAGTAGGATTTAAATTCTAAGATGTATGTGCTAAACTTGACCACCTTTACAACACATCCCCCATGTTCTACAGAGTTGCCTAACCCTAATCTTGCCCATAACAGTACCTGATCCTCAGCCCTAATATCGTAATGAATAATTCATTTTACTTGAATTAGGTGATGTCATAAAATACATTTTTTACATCAATCATATATTTAAATGTCATGCAATTATTTTTAATCTGAAATACCTAGAACAATTTGATTTGAGAAAATGGTAAATGTAAATCAAGATAAAGCGCAACTACAATGCAGCACATCAATTTGACCTCAGGTATAAAATAACCCATTCAACATCTCTAACTTGACCCTCATAACTCTAGCAGGTCATGTGCTTACTTCGATTATTTCAATCACTTTGCAATACAATGAACTTTTTATGCAGAATTAAATGAAGACCAGAGTTTCCCCACGAAAATAAAACTACGTACGCATAACACAATGTTTTAAGATACCACACACAAATTAGAAACTACTAAACAAACTTGAACAGGTTTTATTTATTTCAAAATATTTAGAACCATTTCTTCCATTATTTTCTGTTTGAAATCTATTGTAAGTTCTACTATTCCTTCATGTAACATCGTTTAATAGAATAATTTCCGAAAAACACTTCACGACAGAAAATATTACGCACCTCCGTACTATACTGTTTTACCGTAAGAGCAGTTGTAACGCATACATACTAATATATATATGAGCGAAACGAAAGAATGTCGCACTTGTGAGTGAGAATCGTAGTACTCGGCGGCGCTTTCATACCAATGTTGAATGACACAACCTTCATCTGCCAAAATTTGAATGCGTTCACGATCCGCTAGTACTTTTCGTGGAAACTTTCGACACATTAACTAAGAGGCCAAAAATTTTATCACACAATAGCAAGGATTATTTATTGGTAATATTCTGAAATACATGTATTTGAAGGATCAAACTTGAGTACCAGTCAAGTTCAAACGTAAGAATTTTTGAATTGGTACGTGAACGCGGTGATGTTGACGAGTGCAGGCAGCGTCAGTAGCTATAATCAACATGGCGACCTTCGACAACTTCTATCTACTCTCAAGCGGCGGGAGATTATTTTAACTGCTATTAAACCGCTGAGAAAAATTATAACTAAATACGTTTTCAAACAAGTATTTGAACAAAATAAAAAATAAAATAAATACGATAAAGCAATGGTGGTACCACTTGTAGCTTCGAAATGTCATTTTGAAACAGCCGCCCGAAGTTCACGTTTAAGAGAATAAGTAACGAACGATTTCCGAGTGTAAAGTTAATTTACGAAAATCTTCTATAAATTATCGAATAAATATAAACCTAATACATGACTGTGCACAAATATAAATACAATTGCTGTTATTTATCCATAAATAATGCTAAAAAATGCACAAGAACTACTAACCGAATACGCCGCCACACATCCAGAGCAATACTAACGGACGCTTTGCCGCGCTTCCTCTCTTGACTCTGATTGGCCGTAGGGTTCGAATTTGGGAGCCAATTTGCGAGCGTGCTAACCGAAAACATTTGAAAACTCTCCCATGATTCGTTCTCGGTCGCCTACGGGTTATGAGATATATTATACTATTAGATATATTATATTTATATATATTATTGGCTAAAGACGGTGTGTTCAGTTTCGAAAGAACTGAGTCTTTATTTGAGTCTTACTACTACGTGTAGTAAGAAAAAGCACCTTTTTGCAGGACACACAAGAAAGAAAGAAAAGAAAGAAAAACACTTTTTTCAAATAAGTTGAAACACGATTTACATGACGTTGATTTTTGATGTGTCTTGACATTTAGATCTTCAGTTGAAAACGCACGTGAGTATCGTAATACCCGCGTCAATTGTTAAAACAAATGATTCAGAGATAAGCATAAAAAAAGGCATTCCCGTTGTTGCGTTAATCGAAGTTTGATAAAGCATGTAAATAGAACTATTAAAAATCAAGATAATAAAATAACACTAGTGATGCATTGATGGAAATGCTTGTGTTAGTGCGCAACTACATTAACATTCGAGGTTAGAATTAGAGATATCTGTGATTAATGTTGAATGAAAAATAGACGTATTTAAATTACTCTGCGTCTAAGATCAAGAGGTCAACAGTCAGAAATATTTTTTCCTTCATAAGTATCAACTGGTATGCCAAATAACCAGCGCAAAAAAATTTTTTACCGCACTACTAATTTATGACATTTTTAGCATGAATAATGCTGGCACAAAGAGTTCACTGGAGTCAGAAATAAGGAAAGGAATTGCTGTACAACGTTAACCAAAACATTTACTGCATAATTGAAGCAATTCGTGAAATTATGAAGAAAATATCATGTCATCTACTGATTTCTTTCATAGCGTGTCTAGAGTCCTCAAATTGTCCTACAACTCTATCATGAAAATGTACGCAAAAGAAACATTATGTATCCCATAATATTTTCATATTGTAAACATACATGGTCTCGATTTATTTTTCCCTCGTATTTACTTAACTCACGTTCACTCATATATACAAGTTGCACTGAGGTTTTTGCAGTTATGAGAATTTGTAAATAACTAAAATAGTTAATTTTTCGTAAAATTATTACTTTGAGAACGACATCTTCAAAACCAAATTGAAGGCATTGATAATGAGACTACGAGTACGGACCCTTACGTTTCCATGCTGAGGACAGGATTATCTTGTTTTTTGTAACTTTAGAGCGAAATTTACATTGCACGTTGTTATAAACAACGCGAGTTTACTCAATACATAAAATTATAAGGAAAAGAAGATAATGCTTAGACATAATGAATTTGTTGATCACAAACTGGCATTTTACAAACAGTTTTCAACAAGAACATGTATCTCATGAACTACAAAACTTTTGCAAAATCTGAAATTGAAGCCGATTTTAGTCATGTAAAAAACAATTTGTTGTTAGAAAAATATCACCCTGCAGCCCCTAGCGCTACTTTCTTTGGAGTCTTACCATTTTTGGCCAAATTAGCCACACTTTTTTACCGTAGAGTGTAGAGGGTCTTAAAACGAAAAATCACATGTCCTAGTGCACCCGAGCACGGATACAAAGTTTTGGAACCGTGTATCTGTGCTACTGGCCTAATCTGTTTTCAAGGTTAGCGGACTGACGAGGTTTGGGGGATAGATTAACGCGTTCCCCGCGAATTGGACCTAATGTGTGCCAGTCGCTAAATTGCTCAATCACGTACCAGTAAAAATAAACATTTCACTGTTTCGCGACCTCTTCAAAAAATAACTGCTATCACACCTGGTGAAATGAATCGTGGAATTGTATTTTTCATATTTCTTAGGAAGAATAGAAATGTATTCGAGCATCAAAGTCAATTTCCCTATTCTGCTATTTACAAGCTAACCAAACCAACCGTTTACAACCGCGGAAACGCGGTGAACATTGTTCATATCTACTTCTCTAGGTCTGCGTTAGACGCTACCAAGGGGCATCATTTCAACGAAACATCACGAGTCCGCTGAAAGCTTGGTCAGAATTTCATCAACTAATATTTTTATTTAGCATTCTGACTCAAAATATACCGTCATTATATTTACTTTTATCCCAGGCTCGAGTCCGGGTCATGCCGAAAAAAAAACTTTCCATAATTCCCTGCTTGCCCCGTGTGCATGAAACGGGTACCATCTAGACCAGGGTCCTGATGTCATCTATAAGGCATCAAGGCAACTAGTGATGCATAGCAAGTATCAGTTTCATTGAAATAAAAATCCATCCCAACAGAGATCGTCAAATTCTTACGCAAAGTTGACTTAACGTCCGCAAATCACTGGTTGTAAAAGAGATGTCAGCTTTTCTTCTGACGGAAGAAGCTCTCGAGTCTGGAAAGCTGGATAATTTGCCCATTTTTAGACTTGATACTCCATCCCAATCAAGAGTGCTCTCGCGCGATGTCCCGCAACTTTTTAATCTAAAGCCGCAGTTTGTTGAACTTGAATTTCTACGAAATCCTCAAAAGCTCACCCGATGCGTAGAATAAATAGTCTACCAAACATGAGAGCATTTTTCCGTATAATAATCCCGAACTACGGCAACTTATAATATTCACAACACTGATAAGCTGTCCTCACTCGCCACCATACGTCTGATCTACTTTCACACATGGCAATGATCCTATCGAAATTTCCATCTCATGAAGCAGTCGTTACTTGCAAAGCGCACCAACGTATGTAGAAATCAATCGGCACGCAATTCCCAGTAGAAGAGCTACTGCGACGTCTTCATCATTGACGCTAGGGATAAAAAAGATAATAACTGAACATACAGTTTAATGACATCCTTCAGTTAGAACGCGGGACCCGAAACTAGTCAGGTCATAGATGGATGACAGCAGCAGCACGAGCTGTTCTCATAAATCCAATGCATCACTTACATCCTACCTATAAGAACTACCACTGGAAAAGAAACAACACTACGGCTACTCTTTAAAAGTGCTTTACACGCAGTACATCAACGATCCAGCCAGCATAGCTGAGCCGCAATATGAAAGTGGAGAGTCAAGCTCAAGGGTTCAACTTCGACAAGGGCACCCAAATTGCAAAAGATAAGAAATTTCTGCAGTGAGTTGTCAAAAATATTTTTAGCCACCAACAAGAGGTGGTTTGTCAGATGAAAAGACGGCGCCTTACTTTACATTATGTAAACGATGCCTTAACCCAATGTTCAACTGGTGCTACTGCCTGAAAGGGACGTTACATATACGAAGGTTCAAAAATGTACACTCTCTAACCAAATGGCCGGCCAAAAGCGCTCTAAATATTCGCGTGCGGGTGTGGTCAAAACACTCAAGAACTACACTGATACATTCACGACATTACTCTACAATATATAAGACGAGCGAGCTCCAGCAACTAAGTAAATTCTGCTGTGGGCCAAAAACTTAAAAGCAATGCATGGCGCAAGTCAGTCATAAAACGTACGAGTTAAGTCAACATTAGGAATGAAAGATAGAAAAGTGGTTGCAAGATGAGACGTTCGGGCGGAAAATATTTCAGAATATAATCAGTGAAGCAGGACACAATGAACTCTACGTAAAAGCAGAGCAAGTGAGAACTGAAGCTATTATTAAAGGAGTTTACACCGTAGTTCCAGCACAAGCGATGGTTTTCCTAAATAAATACAATTACTCTATTGCAACAGAACTCAAAATAGACTTAATCCGAACCACCAATAAGTAAAATAACGTCTTAACAACATAAAACTTGGAACAATAATAATGCCCTCACTCTTTCTCGGAGGACCTAAATTATTATCATTAGATCATAACGCGCACGCACACGCCGCAAATAAACACTCGATCCTCAAACACGCGCACACAACCAGTCGCCCCCAAACACTTCACAAGCACGCGCAACTAAGCAATAGTACACTATTATTTTACAGTAGATGTAGCCTTATAACAGTACTTTGTCTAGGAGTTAGCTCACATGACCCGAGGTATTTATGGAACAGTCCATCTTCCTGCCACTGCTACTACTGCCGTTGCTGTTGCTGCTGTACGGGTTGCTCTAGCATTCAATGTTTTGATGTGTTACTTCTTCGAACACGTTCCCCTGTTTTTGCGCTCTTCAAAGTACTGGAAATAACACCCTTCGATAAAGAGGTAACACCAATTAGACGGGCACAAGGTAGCTATGTACAAGTGGTGACTCGGAAATTGGCTCTAGGGTAGCGGAACAGAATGAAGAGCTATTTTCATCACCATAACTTCAGAAAAAGGTAATTGCGTTTCAGGTGCCCAGTGTCGTGCAATCAGCATTTTATGGTCTCCCAGATCCTCTCCAAGGCGAAACAAATAAGCCACGATGCTAAAATGCATAATTTTCACCCCCTTCCCCTTGTACTAAATAACACTACAACCCAGAGGATATAATGCCTTCCCCTAAACAACCCTGCCTGACACACACGAGGATTATAAAGTCACAAGCAGGCATAGGAAAAACCAGTGATAAAAATCATGCCAAAACGCATCAATGAAATGTTTTTAAAGACGCCAGCATCGACAGTCGAACGCAGTGCAGACTAAATCTTTGAATGAGGTCAAAAATACTAACCACTGCAGAAAAAATAAACCAAACACCATGCTAAGAAACGGAGATTATGCGACAAAAATAGCCCTGCTCAAACATTATAAGTGCTGCACAAAATAAGTATACAATAAAATACGAAATAAAAACAAAGCACACCGTTAACTCTTTGCAAAATAACTCCCCCGCTCACACAGCACGCATGATTAATTCAACCTCCCGTGCAGTCCCTTTTCCAGACGCGAGTAAGATGTGACTTTTCAATAAAAGGCATTACTGTGATGCCATAGCAAAACAATGATGTCAACCTATAATATGGAGCCAAAATTTCAAACAACCTAGCGAAAAAATTGTATCAGAGGAAACTAGACAACTTTTCACATTTCCGTAACTTAAGACCAATTTTTGATCATTGTGTTTACAATTTGAAGTCATGATTATTTCTGCAATGATAACACAAAGGACAAAACAATCCTCTTTGATTAATTTATGAATTAATTAGAATTTTTTAGTCGAATCTTTCACGAAAGATTTCAGTTCTCATAGCTGAACTGTAAAATGTAAATAAATGGAAACTATTAAGACATTATCAATTTGATCTTTTTAAGTTAGCAAAACACTCGTGGTATCACGAAGTATCACTAAGAAATAAAATAAAGTCTATTGCAGTCGAATAAAACTAAATAAATAAGTCTAACCCGGAAAGAAATGCAAATTTTTTATTATACATGGAGGTCTTACAGCATTTAATTAATTGGGGTACACATTAAGAAAGAAATAAAGATCTTCCCAAAGGCTGGGCACACAGCAGAAAAAACATGAAGCCAAATTTTGCGGTCTGTACATAGAACGTTTTCATGAGAAAAGAACGAAGTTCCTCGACTTTTATCCCTCGGAGGTAGCAAATCGAAGCTCTACTTCCTACGTCGCGTTGCAGCGCGACCCTTAGCGGCGACTGCAGCGCGACCCTTAGCGGCGACAGCAGACGCTGCTTTAGCCCCTGCTTTGGCGGCAACTTTCTTTGTTTTGGTGGCCTTGGTTTCAACTTCCTCCTCCTCCTCCTCTTCCTGATCTTCCTCCTCGTCTTTGGCCTTAGCAGCAGCGGCAGCAGCCGCAGCTTTCTTTTCCTTGACGGTGAGAGGTTTGGTTTCTTTGTTAGTGGTAGCCGCAGTCGCTGATTTCTTTTCCTTGCTTGGGGTTTTGGTTTCAATTTTATCGGCACTTGCAGCCGCCGCCTTGCGGGTGCCTCCTCGGCCTTGCTTTACAGGAGCAGCAGCAACAGCCTCCTCCACCTCCACCTCCTCCTCCTCCTCCTCCTCCTCCTCCTCCTCTTCCTCTTCCTCTTCCTGATCTTCGTCGTCCTCTTCCGTCTCATCAGCTTTGCTGTTTTTCTTCACGTCTCTCTCAGGTTCAGTAGCAGTGGAGGCTTTGGCTCCACGCGCGCGGCTACGAGCACCTGAGAACAACGAAAATTAGAGGCGTACTAGGCAAAACTTGAGCTCCCTCACTAGCCAACACCGAGAGCATCATAATTAACAAGATGCCAATAGTGAAGAGCAAGCAAAGATGAACCATGAATTTACATAAAAATCGCAAGGAGTAAAAACCGCATTCCACACACTTTGATATTTTACAGCGAATACCAGAGAAATTCTAAAACTGAGGCAGCGTCAAATTAATATTTATGAGTGCTACTACGGATGAACGGAAGTGCATTGAATGAATCTTAATTTTACGACCATGTTGGCATGTATTGTACGGAACAGACAAAATATTACAAATTAAAAAGAGATAACAAGAAGCAAAGTACATAAAAATGAAGAACCTAATCTTTTCGATGGAAAGCCAGAGCTCGATGAGATGTAATGATCTCAGTCCATACACAAAAGGTAGACCAACCAGCAGTACAATAAGCTACATAACGAAAAATTTACATGTATAAAATCATCAATCCAGGGATCTAAAAATCAGTGGGAACAGATAGCAAGATACGTAATGAAGTCTACGGATATTAATAAACCAAGTGTGATTAAGAAATTAATAAACAACAGCGACATCAATAACTAATACTCATAAAGACACGAAGAGTTAACAAATGATGCTGAAGACCAAGCCAAATGTGTCAACTCGAACAATAACGCAAATATTCGTCAGTCGCTGAAGGAATTTCCAGTACTCAACTAAGGAAGCAAGAACTGGCACCCCTTGCCATTGGAAGACACTCGAGTTTATCTGATAAAAACGAAGCAAGGCTGATCAAGCCTTCCTCAAGCAGTCAACGAGTTGCGCTGCTGCTTCAAAGTCCGCTAAGCAACGGCAGCCTATCTGATTGCTTCGAAAGCAGCAAGCGATTAATTCGTCTCAAAAAAAAGAAGGCACCGTTTTTGTGGCAACGAATACCAGTCATCATTAACAGATCAGCGCCAAGTTATCTCAATCTTAAGCGACTAACACGAAAAAAAGAAACGGAGAAACAAGAGCAAGGTCGAAGGTTAGAATGAGTAGCCTTCAGAAGAAAAACGAATAAATGCCTGCTAAATTGTGCTGTGTCAAGAATTTGTACGAAATTTTAGGCTGAGCTTCTCCAAAATTAGAAGCATAATCTCAATCCCAATAAAATCAATACGGATAAAAAATTAAAACAGCCAAATAAAAATTATGCTGAAATGAAGAATGTCCCCGTCGAAGAAGCGCGTTCACGAGAACGGAAGTTCAAGAAAATTTTAAATGGAACTAAGTTTTTCGAGGGCACATGATTCTAGAAGTAAAGTTCAAAAAACGTATACTCAAAATCCAAATTATACTACAACATGAGTTAAAACTAAGGTGAAGACAATCCACCAAGCAATACCTTGAAATATATTGCACACAAAATTTTCGCAAGCTACAATATCATCCAAAGTACACTAAATACTCTAAAGTACACTACTTCACCGAAGAGCAAATAGTTACTTATATTTGCGCATTTCAAAGCATGCTTTTGTGTCTATCATTCATTTAAAAAAAAAATAAATATTTTGTACTCGCCAACTTATAAACGGAAAAATGGACTGTCAAAGAATGAACGAACCTTCCAACCTAAAAGTGAAAACGAAAAAATGTAGAGATTATCAAAAATGAAAAATATGCGCATAAATGTAGATATGGAACAAGAGAGTAACCAGCAATATAGATTGTACTGGGAAAAGAATTTAGAAGATGACGGAATAACCAGCGAAATTTACAATAGAAACAAAGCGTAAAATAACTAAGAGACGGAGACAAGCCAGATTTCTCTCACAAGAAAAAAATGGAAAAGAACATCAGGTAGCTCAGGCACTGCAAATGAAAAAGTTGAACACACGACAATGCTTCTAAATTTGCATAAAATTCGCAAATACATAGCCACTTTGTAAAAATAAAACATCAATTCACAAGGTTATAAACACTCGTGCACTGAGCACGCACGTATTCATTCAAAAGCGAAAAAATGCAACACTGCATCATGTCACGATGCACTTGAAATACGGATCACTCGTTTCGTGCGTAAAAACGAAGAAAAATTCCAAACGGAGTGCGAAAACGGGGCATGTAATAAAAAAGTCACGGAGTGCGAAAACGGGGCATGTAATAAAAAAAGTCATGGAGAGCAGTAAAATGAGGAACAGACCATGAGAAATCACGGAGTGAGGCGAGACGGGGAAAAAGAAAACCCCAAATGCAGCAAAACAGAACGTGGGGTGAAACGAAGTAGGCAGCAGAAGAAATTGATACGTAGTGAAGCAGACCAGGAGACGAAGAAAAAGACTCCGAGTGCAGTAAGACAGTGTGAGGAGATGTGCAATAGAGGACACAACACAAAATACTACATTTGAATGCAGTACAAAACAACACGCATGGTAACTGTTCAGTGATCCTTTCATTAACAGACATTGTCAATTTCGAGACGTAACCTCGAGCAGCGTGAGGTACCTTAGAAGTGTGTGATCAGCATAAGGTGTTGGACACTGAACTTTATGGGAAGGAAAATTTTTCCCGTAGTGATCATCATCAAAAGTTACGCCCAGAGCTTTAAATAAGGTAACTCATTGATGGTGCGTCTAATGATTGCATCACAAAAAATGTCAAGACTGATCTAAAGTTACATTACTTTTCGATAGTTATTAATGCGATTTAGAAGCATGATTAGGATGTTAACATTACCAGTATCACAACATAGACCGGTGGCAGGCGTTTCGCACAAACGCATAATAGCATATTTTTTGCCTGAATACTAATAACTGATTTAATCCGTGTAGATCCACTCGAAAAGAAACCCCACAAATATGGGAACAGCTCACCAATTTCAAGAAACAAAAATAGAATACGTCTCAGAATTCGGAAACTGTTTGGTGCTCATCTTCGTGGAACTCTTTGAACAAGCACAAGGAGTTTATCATCAGCGTGGCACAAGAACACACAAGTCAAAATAGAGAAAATCGTCACAGCGACCAAGCTTATCAGTACCTCAAACTTCTGACCGTTATTTGTCGATCTGTGAACCTTTTGCCACCTGATTTACCTACACTTTGAACTGGATGAAAAAAAACCATACACACAATTAAGTTGTGAGAATTTCATAATTTTTTTAAACCAGCATGGTTTCGAAAAAAAAAGACTGCGCAGAGACTACTCAGCTGTTCTGACAGAATTTTCCACCCTAAGAAATGCGGGGTAAATCACGGCGCTCTCTCCAACAGCACAAGGGATTTCTCCAGAAATTTGGTCATGTCCGATTGAAGTAAGCTAGCAACGAAGCTGGTCTGACGAGGCAGCAAAAGAAATCAACGACTTTTTAAAATTTTTTTGTTGCATTATATCAGAAAGGGCTACCAACGATGTGGGCCCAAATATGATGTATAAAAAGTTTTACAATCGTGTTGTTCTCAACTGACACACACGATAAGTCCCTCATAACTATGTAGTGAGACATCGGAAGTTAAACCACTGCATGAGCGCTTAAAGCTTGTCGCACACTACTTCAGAACGGAACCGCCGCCGAAGCTTCCGAAGCCTCAGAACAGACGATCAGCTCGCGCACTGGCGCAGAAGCCATCAGAACGGAACCGACATAGCCAGTCTTCAGATAGCATTGGCAGAAGAAGATCGTGCTTTGCGTTCTTCAAAACCATAGCAAAGAATTAAAGCATTACCTTAATTCTGTTTACACAAGATGAGCGACTCACCGCTCAGCAGTGATGAAGTATTAGTGCTGTGTCGAGCACTAATTGCTGAAGAGGAGAAGAAAGAAGAAAAAGGAATAAAAAAAACTAAGTGAGTGCACAATTTTTGCGGTTCAAGAGAGGAAGAAGGGGAATACAAAACATTGTTTCCGCATTTAAAGCAAGACAATAACAAATTCTTTCAATATTTTAGCATGAGCCATGAAAAATGTTGTGAAGTGCTATCGCACATAGAAGGAACTCCTCAGCAACCCCCTCAAACACACCCGCAGCAGCCGTTCAGCGCATGCGCAGCCCGTCAGACGCTTCAGAACCTTTGGAACAAATATCTTTCAAAGAATTCTGAGGCAGTTCTGTTCCGATCTGAAGCTTCGCTTCGGTTCTGATCTGAGGCAGTGAGCGTTGTCAGGTACAAATGTTCGTTTTCAATTTCTATCAGACATTTCGTTTCTGATCTGACGCGTCGGTTTTGAGACAGTGTGCGGCATGCTTAATGGGACGCATCTACGTAAGTACACGGTTCAATGAGTGCATCAGCAGAAACAACCATAAGCAACACTTTCATCGCAAATTGGTGTCACACTTGTAAACAGGCTACACATGCTCAAACATAGAATGGGCAACTATAAGCCGAAACCAGCCTCGGTGACTCAGGTTTCCCAGAGCAGAATACTGGTCTACTTTTTCCTATTGGGTAAACGTGAAAGCGAGAAAAAATTTCTAGGCTATACAGAATAACGCAAGGAGTTGAACAGTTGAGCATTGGTTATTGATACACACACACACTAGCAAGGAGTGCGAAAATGACATCAAACATCAGAAGTACAAGCCCTGAGTAGGCATGCTGAAAATTTTGGACTGATCGCGATGCATATCAAACGTGCTGTCACGAAGAACACACAAAAGCAAAGCGCAAAAAATGATAACAATGCCACTAAAAGAAACAGAAAAAAGTAACTTGAGTCATTTTCATAACAATATCGTCAAAGTTCAACAACAAGTAAGGTGAGAAGTACAACATACGTAAGTACGAATATATTGAGCCGTAGACATTCACACTTCCCTTTCATACGAGCTATGTTGCGTAAGCATGCAAGCATTCATATTGGATAGATTCCAGTCAGAAGTGGGAATTGAGGAGACACGGGCTCGACTATGACGAATACAAAAATGCAAAGCAGGCAAGCTAAACGGCTCTGAGTGCGGGATTTCAAAGGGAGAGAACAAGCAAAGGTACACTACTCAATCATTTTGGGATGTACGTACAAAATTTGCTTCACAGATCAGCAGTTTAGAGTCCGGGAAGAACTAATCAAGATAGTCGAAAACGACACAAGTTTCCAAATGAAACTGATTCTAAAAAGAATCTACTGGGAAAAATAATCGAAGAGACATCAGTGGCAAGTTAAAAGAGAAAAAGAAGTAGCAATAACAACTACAAGACAAAATGTAGAAGAACTGAAATAGGGTCCGAACTAGAAGCAACAATGATAGACATTGTACTAGAATACGGTGAGAACAAGAAGCAGCAATAACAAAACCAGAAGTAAATGAACAGAAGTAGGGCAAAAACAAGAAGCAGCAATAAGAGAACCAAGACAAGATACAGGAGACCAGAAGTAGGGTAAGAACAAGAAGAGTGACGTACCCACATACACGGGGCTCAAGTGAGTCAACTCAGTTGCCTGCAAAGAACAATGCGCGATAAATAACGCCTATAGCACTACACTTGCCGAATGCAATACACTTACGTCCTATTCAAAATATCCTTGATAATCTAGTATTAAGAACCGATTAGCCAACTCCCCACACAAAGATTACTATTTTCTAGCAAACATATTTTCGTTCCATCATTTAGAAGATTGAACTACAACCCATGATTTGAGGTGGTGCAACACTACCGCTATCATTTTTAGCGAGAGCGGAATGTATTTAAAGCTACGAACTATCGGAATCGCAGCAAAGCTGTCACAAGAAAACACAGACAGAAATTCTTCGAATAAATTGATAGAAACAAAACATAGACGGCAATAATGCACAGGATCGCATTAATAATTTAGCGGTCGCCTTTAACGAGACAGAAGAAAAAGGAAGCCTTCCAAACTGAAATTCAGACTCAATTCAGATTTGCCAATTGAACAATGAATAGCTGAAGAGCTCCACAGTGAACGCTAACTAGGACAGGCACCATCAGCGTACTATGTACACAACTTGACGCGAAGCGGCTACAGAATCAGGTAATTAACACTATATCTCATTAATTCTGAAGGTGCAGTGTGAAAGTCTTTTCAGTAGTAACGGATTAAAGCAACTAACATTGGGTTGCAGTCAGCGAACTAACGTGTACCGGCCAAGGCGAGAGCGTTGTACAAGAAGTCACAAAGGGTGCAGTTTAATAGGCCCACATTTTAAGAGCTGGCAGCAACAGAGGATTCCATTTGACTTTGAAAAATGAGTTTTCTTTCTTTACTGAAGGGAATTACTATACGCATCACACCAGGGGTCAGCGGGCGCATTTGACTTATACGAACACATTGGTTTTTCAAGCGCTCAAATTATGCACAATAAGACATCAACTTGAGCGAAACTAAACTCGTGCGGGTAAAATTGGTCCCCATTCTTGATGGCGTGTATCAAGCATCGCATTGGCTGAAGAAGTGTGCCTAATTTTTTTCCGTTTAAGTTGAGGCGCGCAAAGTAGTTAACTCGAGGGCCAAAGGTATCTCACATTCCTTTTTTGGCAACCAAACATTTATTTGACTTTCCCCCAGTGGAATCGTAAAAAAGTGAACAATTCCTGTGTGAGCAGTAGTCCCAACATTTATTATGAACTACAATACATTCACTTTAAACTTGAATGCTATTCTGTTCAGAAAGTGACGTCTACTCACATCCAGCGTATGGTACAACAGACTTTAACCATGAAGGTAGCAGAAACGATTACCAGGGAATGCGAATTCTCAATTGATTTACGGAGAACGACTTTCACCCGCGGAATGACCATGGTTAAAAAAAGCACTCAGTGTGTGAAGAGTAGAGCAGAGCACAAAAACGCTCTTTATGTACAGTGATGTGCTCACTATAGCTTGCAACACTCGTGAGTTTTCAAACTGCATTCGAAGACAAAGTAGCGTGCTGGAATCCTAGTTCTATCCTCGTTGGAACTCCAATATTCTAAGAATATTCTTGATGAGTTTCTTCGCACTATTAGTGAGCCTCAGACAACTACGTTGAATCAGTCAACTGAAGCTAAAACCTTCAGTTCAATCTAATCTTTTAAAGAGTGATGTCAAGATTTACCATACGGTAGTAACCACATACCCAACTACCACATGCTGATGGTTCTCAAACTTTAACGAATAAAGAATGTATAACACTTACAGAGTATGAGTGCGGATATCACATGAACCTATGTTTTAAATTGCCTTTTATTATTGGAAAACATTAGCTTCATTAGTGATTTGCACAGGTTTACATTACAAGTCCATGCATGCAAGAGAAATTCTAAAACTCGCCGACGTACCCTTATGAGCTGACGTCGGCAAGCGCAGAAATAAAGTTCGAGAACCGAACATGAAGCAGACCGACCAATTAACAATGAAGTCAACGTAAAGCCACAAAACCCAAGTGTTGCTAGTGAAGCTACCCCCACAGGCAGCCCAGCTACAGGGCCATGCACCTCATTTAGGAAATATCTCAAGTTCCTCTCCTCGTAACATCCAATGGAAGATATAGCCATCACTCGAGTATAACTAAGAATGAAAGATATAGCAGCCACTCAAGTATAACTTGAAAAGACCTAACATTTACATGAGCTACGACAGAACAAGAAGAGCATGTCATGGAAGTTTATTTCTGACGGTGAAAAAAAACTCATTTTTTTACTGAAGGGAATTCAGCTTGCACCTAAAAAGTTATACATGCTGATAGGAAGCTACCGTACAAAACATTTTCTCATTCAATACGAGATGAAATGGGTTTGCAGATATTGGTAGTTAGTAACACGAGGTATTCTGTGCACAGCTAGGTTGATTATTTAAAATCAAAACTGACGAGGAGGTAATGACATAAAAATTTGTTGCCCATACCAAGAACATTCTCATATTGAGGAACTAAATGCTTACTCAGTTTCTCCCAGTAGTTCAATATTTATTGGTATGCAAGTCATCCAGTAAACAGTAAATCAACTTCACGTGATAACCGAGAATATTGCAAAATTAATTTGCTACGAGAGGTAACGTCAAGCGAGCGGTAATGGTTTTAAGCCAAGAATCAACCGATGGCACACTTCAATATATTAAATCGTACGTCTGAAACACTAACAGAAATTTTCAAAAATTTATATACAGGCACCTCTCCACCGCACTTCATATGGAAGAATGAAACATGCCTTTGCTAGCGCTAGGTGGTCACAGAGCTGACCTAATCAACATTCCTTGAGAACAACCAACCCGCGCATCACATGGAAGAATCAAACGTGACTGCTAGTGCTAGGTGGTCACAGAGCTGACCTAATCAACGCTCCTTGAGAGCAACCTACCCTCACACGCAACTCACCAGCTTTAGGCGTGGCAGCAGCGGCTTCTTTCTGCGAGGGCTCATCAGCGGCGACTACGGCCTTAGCGCCTCTTCCGCCCTTGCGCCGACGGCCGCCTTTTTGCCGGCCCTTGGTTGCTGCTTTGTCAGCTGCAGCCGGCGTTGATTTTGTACTTTTACGACCACGTGACCTGCTTGCAGAGCTCTTCCGACTGCGCTTCTTGGGGCTCTTTTGGACGCTTCTTCGTCGCTTTCTCGGCTTGTCCTCGTCATCGTCCTCCTCGTCTTCCTCGAACTCGTCCTCAAAGTCGGACGACGTGACGCTCTTCTTAGGACCCTCAGATGAAGAGCTCGACAAAGCTGCAGATATTATACCATTGTGAACCTTTGTCATCGTGAAAATTTTATACAATTTCGTAACATTTGGATCTGGATGTGAAAATCGGTATTCTGTAACTTCACTTGCAATGGGATTTCTTGTCTATTAGTATACCTTGTATGGTTTGGCAATTAGTACACATCATATAGTTTGTCTATCAATTAAGGACCTTTATATCAAGATATTTTTAAAAACCAATGTGTTGTAGAACATTTCATGTATCAACTTTTTAGGAAATAACGGCTTTTCTTTTTTTCACAAGATACAACACCTAAAATAGCTATGAACACATTTTTTTATAAAAATATCCAAGTAGTCTTGAAAGTGAAAGAAATGAACCATTAGGACGAATTAAGAAGAGGAGCCAATTAATCCATCAAACCTCTACAATTGAATAGAAGATTCACAGTTCAGTAAATTCGCGAGTTGAACACCGCTAAATTCCCCGATGGCTGCATGTATCATAGATACGAGAACAGAAGGCAAGCAAAATTTGTCAGGCACGAGGGCTATAGTTTAGCTCTTAGACAATAGCGTGATCAGACCCGCGCAGCGCAAAACTTGCAATGCGTCTCATCTACAGCAGAACGTTGCATGGGCAATCGAGCAAGAAAACTCGAATGATGACATTCTCATGAAAACGTACATAAAAATAATTTCACGTAACTAAAAAGGATGCATGGGTAACAGAAATAAAAGAGCTTAAAGAACTGAAGAAGGTGGCTGGCTTGTATGACTGGTTAGGCACGTTGAAAGACACTAGCGTCCCCAAAGAAACAGACCGAACTTCGATTTGATAAAGCTCTGCAGCTATTCTGATATGTAAATTAGTTCTGTGAAGGCCAGCTCGTTTTTCAAGTAAATCAGTATTACAATAATTTCATCTCACACAAGGAGTTTCATTCATACACAAGGTTGCGAGCCTAGTGGCTTATTTGTTGCCAAAATTAAAAGCTCAGTGTTTTCCCTTAAAAACAGTACAGGATTACCAGATACTTTGTGTTTAAATTCGATTTAAACAGGTCCCAATTTGCAGACTTGGCTTGGAATTAAACCAGTAACCTGGCCGCCCTGCTGCAGTATAAGCATAAGCCCACACTGACGAGTCCATTGCTTGACTCAGAGCAACATTTTTGACTGACTCACCTAGTGCAAGAATTAATTGCTCAATATTGCACTTGCCCTGTAGTGACCTTTAGGTACACATTTTTAGTTTGTAACCATCGAAACTTTTGTAACACATTTTTAGCAGTATCCATCGAAACTTTTGTAACACTTTAGTCCGTAACCATCGAAACTTTTGACTGGTATGACATGACGTACTTTATGAGCGTATCTGTGCTACGGGTTCCACAACATCATGAGCATAATCTTTGCAACACGGGCATGAAAGAATAAATGAACTTGTCCCGCGTGTTTTACACGAGTACAATTAATGTAAGAAAAATTATACAGATAGTGATGGTTGAGTAATGTATATGCTATTGTACAGCTTTTGTTGTTCAAGGAGACAAAGATTTTTTTTATGTTGTTATTACTAATAATTATTACTAATCAATTAAATGATTCAATTGTACAGATATGCTAATCCTAATCACGCTTCATCAAACAATTTCCGATTCATCAAGTTTGACAGGACGAGTACGCTAGCAAATGATGAAAATATCCATAATTACTTTAAAAAATTCCCATAACTTATTCACTTATCATTTTTTATACAACCTTTTCATAATTTTTCGTTACATTCCTGGTAGGTAACACATCTAGTCTCCGTTCGATTGCAACACCATCTCGCTTATGAATAGAGAACTGCTTCATGCTATTTCAGCATCAAATAAAACCTAATAAAACCAGTTCAAAAGCATATAAACACCCAGCTTTTTTATGCTTTGCATTGAAAGGCACTAAAAATGAACTGATAGTTAGAATGGCGTCTTGATTTAGTAAACATTTAAAATTTATTGTCCTGCTTCTACTTAGCGAATTTCGTACAGTAACTCACCATCTTCCTCGTTGTTTTCGTCAGTTTTCCTCTTCCTCTTCTTGAGCTGCGACTCATCGTTGTACAGCGACAGGTCCACTGCACACGACATGCAACGCTCAAGTTAGATTACAGTTAGCGACGAAATTTTCGTACACCCCTCGTCTTTCAAAACTTTCTAGAATTACTCAATAACTATTGTTGCCTGAAATGCGGAATCTATGCAGAAGGGGCATAGAAACAGGAAGTTGAGAAACAAGTTTATGAAACAAGATAAAAGTTGAAGAAAGTAGTAAGTTCTGAAAAACATGAGAGCAGTGAATCGAAAAAGGTGATCCTTAACATAACAAAAAACATTTCACTTAAACAACAAGAAGGCCTACCTAACTCTCAGCTCGGGCCCTCACACATTTCCCTCCTGGGAGTGCTAATTCCCATAGATGCAATAGTTGTCTCCCTCTGAGGGGACACAGGCTTAAGTACACACCTATTAGTACACTGTCACTATTATTAGTTCACTTACACTGTCATCCTTCAGCTTTATATTCTTTAATGACAAAACCAACACTCGGTATTGAAACAACTCACATCAGTGTCAAAATCCACCTAAGTATTGGTAGAACGGCTCCACGTAGTCTACTAACACTGATTAAATTCAAAAGAAATAGTCCGTTTGAAGTGCTATTACAGAATAACTACACAAGGTAACCTGCATATCTGAGCTCCCGATGGTTAGATTTAAGCCCCTACACTTTTCAATTCAACCTTCTTTGTACCTTTCTGAGAAAATTTTCATCCAGCTTCATTAATCTTCAATTCAATTTACAAAAAATTTTAGAACAATAATCATGAAGTTACAGTCACATTTTTACTTCGAAATAAAACCACAACCAACAAATATTTACTCAAGAAAGCAAAAGTAATTTTCAAAAATAAGATCACAAAAACAAGCCACATGATCTTTGCAACATTGAATCGAGGTTCAGTGAAGATCAAGTAAAAATTGACGAGTTCATGCCAAATTTTAGGAGAGTTTCTTAGTTAGCACACATAAGCGAGAGTAGTACGCAACACACACCAATCCCTGCCATCAGTAAAACGCCGGAAACTTACAACAAATAGAGAAAGAAAACTACTGCTGAAACCTCAGCAGCACAAATTTTAAATGGACATCTCAGACGTGTCCATACAGGGAGTTACCAAGAATCACCTGCAAAAGAAGAGACAGAAATATCAAACACGACTGCCACTCACGTCCGTCAGGGTGATCCTCAGCGAGGGGCGACAGCACTCCCTTCTCTTTGTCGATAGCGCGGTTCAAGATGGACAACACGCGATCTTTCTCCTCTTCGGACAGCTTCACCACGCCCCCGGTCTTGCGCTCCACTGTCACATTCGTCAGCACCGTCGCCAGATCTGCGCGTGGAAAAACGCTCATGAGATAGATTTCCGCACTGAAAATGCACTTCTTCAAGTTCATGCATGTAAGAGCAATTCTAAAACTCGCCGACTTACCTTTATGAGTTGACGTCGGCAAGCGCGGAAATGAAGTTGAGAACCGAACATGAAACAGACCGATCATTTGCTCTAAAACAATAATGCGCCAAGATTCAATTAACCAATAGTACCACAGCATCATATCGCTACTCGACCTCAAGCATTGAACACTTAACGGCTGGCATAGAACAACGGTCTACCAGTTATGCCTAATGTGTTCTTTGAAGTTCACTGCAAGTGCAGTTCTTTCCTCATCCTGATATCAGGGACTACATGATGCCGGCGCCAGTTTAGTTACGGTGGTTGTGATAACAGTAACATGAGTACACAAATTCCGACGTTAAAAAGTTAACAGACGAGACCAGCGAGAGGATGACCCACCTGTTTTGTCGTAGTAGTCAGGGGAGAAGAGGTCGGGACTGTCTGCCTGGGGAGAGAGCCAGCGAATATTGAAGCTCGTGGTGCGCCTCTTGACGTTCTGGCACGCCTGGCAGAGGTAGAACCCTGCGTCG